>CAMZMU010000058.1:10598910-10803982 GCA_947311845.1 Poa pratensis | reverse complement strand
CGCCACAACCTTTCAAGAAAGTACCTCCCGCTACCAAGGCGCCTCAAGGATCTTCGTCCGGCACAAGACTCTTGCAATGCTACAAGTGCGGCGGACAAGGGCACAAATCTTTTGAGTGCACCAACAAGAAGGTCATGATCATCAATGACATGGGAGAGTATGAATCTATGAGTGAAGATGAGTACAATGCTTTGAACAAGGTCGCCACAATGCAAAGTGCTCAAGAGAAGAAAGTGAGATATATTGTGATGGCGACAACAACCCTTCCTTGGTTGTGGCAAGAGCTCTAACCACCAATGTTCAAGTGGAAGAAGACCAAAGATGCAACTTGTTTCAAACAAGAGCGGGAATCAATGGAAAGTCCATCAAGGTCATCATAGATGGTGGAAGTTGCCACAACTAGCGAGCAAAGAACTTTGTGATAAGCTCAACTTGAAGTTCAAGAAGCACCCACATCCTTACCATGTGCAATGGTTGAGTGATACCGGAGCCGTCAAGATTCAACACATGGTGCAAGTGTCCTTCAAGATTGGAGCCTATGAAGATACGGTTGATTGTGATGTTGTGCCTATGAACGTTTGTCACTTACTCCTTGGGCGTCCATGGCAATTTGACAAGGGTGCTATGCATGATGGAAGGAAAAACTATAGCTTCAAGAACAACGACAAGACCTTCGTCCTTCGTCCCATGACACCAAGTCAAGTCATCGCCGACAACGCCAAGACTATTGCAAGGGCACAACAAGATCGTTCGTCAGTGAGATGAGTGGTGAGCGAGAGACCCACCATAAAGTGAGTGAGAGCCACAAGCCAAATGAGTGTGACACTTCAAAGAGAGTTCCCACAAAACTTACACTATTTGCCACAAAGAGAGATGAGGGAGTTGAGAGAGAACCCATCCACCCTACACTATGTGCTCATATGCAAGGGTGAAGTTTCTATGACTAACACTTCACAAACCTTCCTCCTTCTTTGTTGTCTCTTTTGAAGGACTTTGAAGATGTCTTCCCTCAAGAAGTGCCACCGGGACTACCTCCTCTACGCGGAATCGAGCACCGCATCGACCTTGTTCCCGGCGCACCGCTACCAAACCGCGCTCCTTACCGCACCAACCCCGAGAGACAAAGGAGATCGAGCGCAAATACAAGAACTTCTTGCCATGGGACATATCCGCGAGAGCTTGAGTCCGTGCGCCGTGCCCGTCATCTTGGTACCCAAGCACGACAACACTCTTCGCCTTTGCATGGATTGTCGCCCCATCAACGCCATCACCGTTCGGTATCGCCATCCTATCCCTCGACTTGATGATATGCTTGATGAGCTTTGTGGTTCCGCTATATTCTCCAAAATTGATCTTAAAAGTGGATATCACCAAATAAGATGTGTGAAGGTGATGAATGGAAGACCGCATTTAAAACAAAGCTTGGTCTTTATGAGTGGCTCGTCATGCCATTTGGTCTTTCCAATGCACCTTCTACTTTTATGCGTCTCATGAATCATGTTTTGCGTCCTTTCATTGGCAAATTTGTTGTGGTATACTTTGACGACATCCTTATCTAGCAAATCTTTGGAAGAGCACACTTCTCATGTTGCTCAAGTTTTGTTGGTTCTTCGCAATGAAAAGCTTTATGCAAATCTTTCTAAGTGCACTTTTGCCACCAACAAACTTGTTTTCTTGGGTTTTGTTGTTTCTTCGGATGGAGTTGAAGTTGATGAAGCAAAGATACAAGCAATTCGGACTTGGCCTTTTCCGATGTCACTTGAGGAGTTGAGACGTTTTCTTGGTTTTGCCGGATTTTACCGCCGTTTCATCAAGGATTTTTCCACAATTGCTTGCCCCCTCCATGAACTTACAAAGAAAATGTACCTTTCATTTGGGGCAATGCACATGATTTTGCTTTCAATGAGCTCAAACGGTTATTAACCGAAGCACCACTCCTTGCCCTTCCGGATTTCTCTAAGACATTTGAGATTGAATGCGATGCAAGTGGATTGGGCATTGGTGGAGTGCTTATGCAAAATGGTAGACCCATCGCATACCATAGTGAGAAACTAGATGGAGCTCGCTTGAATTACCCCATTTATGACAAAGAGTTATTTGCTTTGGTTCGTGTTTTGGATGTGTGGCAACATTACCTTCGTCCTAAGGAATTTGTCATTCATTCCGACCATGAATCCTTGAAATATTTGAAAAGTCAAACAAATTTGAACAAAAGACATGCTAAGTGGGTTGAGTTCATTGAGTCTTTCACCTTTGTAATCAAATACAAGAAAGGTAAAGACAATGTGGTCGCGGATGCTCTATCCCGCAAGGCCAACCTACTTACACGTCTTGACATTAGTGTCTTGGGTTTGGATGAGATAAAGGAGTTGTATGCTACCGATGCTTTCTTTGGAGACATTTTCGCTCAATGTTCGGAGCACAAAGGAATTGGTGATTTCTATTTGCACCAAGGTTTCTTGTTTAAGGCTAACAAACTATGTATACCCGAGTCTTCGCTTCGTTTGGTCCTTTTGAAGGAATCTCATGGAGGCCTTAATGGGACACTTTGGACGTGACAAGACCTTTGCCATGCTCTCCACAAACTACTATTGGCCAAGGATGTACCGGATGTGAACCGCTTGGTGCGACGATGTTCAACATGTCTCAAAGCTAAGTCTACTCTAAACTCTCATGGTTATACACACCTTTGCCTATTCCACATCACCCATGGTCCGATATAGCTATGGATTTTGTCTTAGGACTCCCACGCACTAAAACAAACAAGGATTCCATCTTTGTCGTCATTGATCGCTTCTCTAAAATGGCACACTTTATACCTTGCAACAAGACGACGATGCTTCACACATTGCTACTTTGTTTTTCTAGGAAATCGTCCGTCTTCATGGTGCCCAAGACCATTGTGTCGGATCGTGACACAAGTTCGTGAGCTATTTTTGGAAGACTTTGATGGCCAAGATGGGAATCAAGCAACTATTCTCCACCGCATACCACCCTCAAACCGATGGCCAAACCGAAGTGGTGAACCGAAGCCTATCCACACTCCTTCGTGTGTTGATCAAGCCTAACTTGAAGAATTGGGAAGAGTGCATCCCACACGCCGAGTTCGCCTACAATCGAGCACTACACGCGCAACAAAGAGAACACCCTTCGAGGTCGTCTATGGCTCCAACCCCTACACCGCGCTCGACATGCTACCACTTCCACTCCGTGAGCAAGTCAACATGGACTTCGACAAGCGGCCGCTTACATGAAGAAACTACATGAAGAACAAGGGCCACGCTTGAGAAGCACAACGAAGACCATGCTACGAAGATGAACAAGAACAAGCGCCCATGATCTTTGAAGAAGGAGACCTTGTTTGGCTACATCTACGCAAGGACCGCTTCCCCGATGAAGAAAGTCTAAGCTCGCGCCAAGAGGAGATGGCCTTTCAAGGTTCTCAAGCGCATCAACGACAATGCATACAAGATCGACATATCCAAGTCCAAGTACGGCGTCATGACACCTTCAACGTCGCCGACATATCTCACCTTACCTTGGAAACCCAAGTGATGATGAGGACGAAGAGTCGAGGACGACTCTTTTCCAAGGGGGGGAGATGATGTAGTGCAACCTAGGCACACACACAACACCATCAAGGCCCAATGACAAGAGCAAGAGTCAAAGCTCTCCATGATAAGGTGAATTCACTCCTATCTATGTGTGATCTCGACACTCCTTTGAATGGGTTGCTACTTCATTCGGATACTTTGTGCATACTCAGGAACCACCTTGACGACCCACAATGGAGTGGAGAAGATGACCAAGAGAAGACCCAAGAAGATGGCCAAGAGAGCAGCCAAGAAGGAGAAGAAAGTTCAAACAGCTTCAGGCGGTACTACCGGACCAGACCCGGTACTACCGCCCCCGCCTGACGTGTCACCTGCTGAAGCTCCTACCGGGGTCGGTACTACCGCACTGGCCACCCCGGTACTACCGCATATGGCCACCCCGGTACTACCGCCACTACCGCGTCTACTGCCGTATCTCCCAGGAGCTACGGGTATCGCCGGGTTCTAACCCGGTAGTTGCCCCGGTACTGGCCCGGTACTACCGCGCGCCCGGTACTACCGGGTTCACTCCGGTACTACCGCTGCGGGCGTGCCTGCGTGCTGAAAAGGCCCCGAGCCTTGTAATCTCATCCCTTTTGGATCTAGACTATAAATAGTCCTCCCTCCAGATTAGGGTTAGACTATGATTTGGGAACTAAAGTAGAGCCTTGCTCCTTCTTCTCAAAGTGTCTCTTTCCTCCTATGGAGATGAATCAAGGCCTCCACTGTGGAGATGAACCAAGGCCTCCCTTCGTGGAGAAGATCCCTGCGTGGATACCAAGGCTCCGCTTGTAGTTGCGATTACTTGCTAATCTTCCCTCTTTGAGTGGCTAGATTGGATTGGTTGGATTGACCAATTGGACAAACAATCCTAAGAGTAAGGTGTGCTTGGGAGAGGAGGATTGGGGGCTACCCACGGGGATTTGTTACCAATCGAGTCTTGCCGGGTTGCTACTTGCTATTTACCCTTGTGTGTTGATTTCCCCTCTTTTGTGTTCTTCGTTCTTCGTGTGTTCTTCGTGTTCGTCATTCCCCCGCACAAATCCGTGAAAATCGGGACCAACCCACATCAAGTCGCGACCGCCAAGTCCCAGTTTTGGCGAACCGCTTCCACAAATCCCGGCTGACCAAGCAGGACTCCTCAAAGTGGAAGCGGTTCGACCTCGGCGGGGCCCCCCCTCTAGGAGAGGAGGAGGGGGGAATGGTCTGAGCCAATCCTAGTAACCGCACGAAGCGAGCTTAGAGGAAAGGCAACTTCCCATTCCACCGACACTAATACCCGGTCAAGCACACTCCGGATCGGTACGGCCTGGTTGTTGGACCACGTATAACGTGCCCCAACCCGAGTAATCTCCCTCAGAGCCAGGTCAGCAATCCAGTTGTTGAACATACGCATCCTAGGGAGGTCCACATTATCCGAGCTCTTGTCATCAGGGGAGCGAATGAGATTAAAATCGCCTGCCACCACCACAGGGGTAGGGCATCGCTCCACCTTTGCCTTGAGCTCAGCTAAGAATTCAGCGGACCTCCGGTGGTCCGCGGGGCCATAGACAATAATCACCTCCCAACGGAGGTTCGATCGTCTATGGGTGAGCAACATGCTCACAAAGAACTCCCCGCGGTCCATATCATCAATCTCAAAGGCATCCTCCTTGGCACCAAGGAGGATGCCCCCTGAGTGTCCCGTCGCCGGGAGCCAATGCCACGAGAACTTGTGACGGCTTAGGCTCTCTAGCTCTGAGATCGAGAAATCCTGGCAAATCGTCTCCTGCAAACCCACAATGTCCACATCTTCGTCTCTCAGATAGTTGATCAACTGGCGGCGTCGGCCCTCCTGCCCAAACCCCCTCATGTTCCAAATAAATGTGAGGACATTCATTGAGGAACCATGTCGGGGTTGGTCCCTTAAGGGGGACCGATTGGGCCCTACTAGAGGTCGAGGGCCGGGACGCTGACTTCGGGGGCCTCCCGCGCCTCTTCCCGGTCTGGGAAGGGGGCACAGCAGTCGTGGTATCATCAGGCCTAGGAGGGGTCCACTGCCGGACCCTTGTGCCTCCTGCACAGGTCCAGCGGGAGCCGGGGGCCCCTGCTGCTCATGCTCAGCTTGAGCACGAGCTGCCGCTAGGGCCCCCTCATAGACCTCCTTAGCCTTGATGGCCGCAATCTGCTCAAGGCGAGGCCCTCTCCTTGGAAGATGGTCTAGCGGAACAGAGTCGAGAACCGAGAAACGGGAACCAGAAGGAGGATAGGAAGGGGAAGGAGTAGGAGTAGGCGTAGGGCGAGACGTACCAATCCCACAGTCAAGTACCTCGCGACGGCGAGACGCCACCATCGCGACAGTAGGCTCCACCGCTCTCCTCCAGTCCTAGCCCTCGCCAAGCGCGCGCTGTGGCGACGAGTGTCAGGGGCGGGAGGGGAAGACCGATGGCGCCTGGGGCGCCCCTGGTGCCAGTCACAGGAGTGTCGGGGATGACCGTGACCGGCTCCAGGACCGGAGCTGCCGGGGTGCCCGGGGAGCGGGTGTACCAGACCGCGCCCGGGGAACGCGGAGTGTCAGGGGCCATGACCTCCATCCCCACACTCGGCGCGTCGTCGGACTCCTCCACCTCCGCCTGAGGAGAGGGCTGAAGCCCAAGGCAGACGAGACGAGGCCGGAGACATCCATGGATCCCGGCCCCTCACAAAGGTTGGAACCATACTGTGAGAGCGGGAATCCAAAAGACAGTGAAGGAGCCTGGCGGACACCGGACAGTCCAAGCGAAGATGCCTGAACCTGAGAACCTGCAAGAGATGCCATCCCTGCGGGCGCGGCGCTGTAGGAGGCGCAGCTGAAGTCGCAGGAGGGGGCGTGCGTCCGTGGCGTGGGGAACGTCACCGTCAGACGGGTCGTCATCCGAAGAGTCTCCCTCTCCGCCGTCGGAAGGGCTCGGTGCGGGGACGGCGGGTGACTGGCCAGAGGGGAAGTGGACCTCGGCCGGTCCACCTCAGACTCCAGCTCCACCACCAAGGTCCTGCCCACCCCGTCGAAGTAGAAGGTGGGCAGGGGGATGTTGAGCTTGGCGGGGTCCGTGCCTTGACCCGGATCCGCACAGGGCCATCCCCTGGCAGAGTGCTCTCGTCCACCTCCTCAAAGCGACCAACGGCCTGAGAGATGAGAGCCACGAAGCCCACCTCCTTCCGCAGCTCAGACGGGATCCCGTGGATCCGGACCCAAGCCTCGGCAAGTGGCGCTGGCGCATCCGGGTCGGTGTCGGAAGGCCTGATGGAGACGCGAATGTTGTGAATCGGAAGGGTGATGGTCGGGCTCCACGACAGGTGGGTGAGCAGCTGAGCAGTGGGGAACGCCACCACAAACTCAGTCGGGGAGCTCTCCCTCACCACCCAAGTCCACCCACTCTCCAAGCCCGCAAGCTCGGAGCGGATAGTCTCAGCTGAGATGACCACCGATGGAGCCAAGTCCTGCTCGGGGAGCACAGTCACCACAGCCAAGTGAGCCGGAGCCGCCAACTTGATCCCACCGGTGTTCACGTAGTAGAAGCCGCCATCAATGCCATGCCCGTAGAACTCGAGTATGGACGGCCTAAGGCAACCACCGGTCGCTGCCGGAGTACTGGTCGCTGCAACTCCTGGAACCGGCTTTTTCTTCCTCTTGGGCTTCTTCTTCTTCTTCGCTACCGTTGCCTGAGCCGGCCCTGGTTGCGGGGGGCAGCCTGCTCCCGGCGAGGGGGAGAACGGCCCCTGTCCGTGCGCCACGACCCCTCCCCAGCCTGGGGGCGTCCGCCGAACCTCTGGCGATCTCCCAGTTCTGCCCGCAAGGCCTCCTCCCGGCGCTGCCCCTCAGGAGAAGCACCGCGGCGAGGCGGCGACCTCTGCCTGCGAGGGCTACGGCCTGGCGGCGCGTCGCGCCTCCCACGAGCATGGCCGTCTGGCGAGCGGCGGCGCGGGGACCTCCGCGGCGGCGGCCTGTAGGGCGCGACCGGAGCGCGGGCAGGAGACGCACGAGCGCGAGGTGGGGAGGCCGCACGACCGCGAGAAGGGGAGGCCGCACGGCCAAGGGGAGGTGAGCGAGCTTCACGGCGGCGAGGAGATGGGCTCCGGCGACGTTTCATCACGGCGGCGGCGAAGGAGAGCTCCAGGGGCGGCGGCGGCTTGGCTAGACGGATGCAGCGGGCTGTGCGGCCCGTGTTTCGCGACCTGCTCAGAGGATGCGGCACTGGCTAGGGTTAGGTCAACCGCACCCTTGTGGATCCACAGCCAGGCCGCAGCTGGCCCGTTAGCCTGCGACGGCCAACAAGCTAGTCACGGCCCACCCTGGCATCCTGGCTCCGCCAAGCCAACATGGGCCTTGGGCCAAGGATCCCCTTACTGGGCCTAGGGTTAGCCGCGATCGGCCCAGGGCCCAGCAAGGATGGGAGCTCGCGCGAGACCGTCCCCGACCTCGGCTCTGCTGGCGACGCCGCAGCGCCGCCGGTCGCCGCGCCAAGTCCGGCTGGGTAGCCGCCACAGAGCTCCGCTCCGCAGCAGCCGTCCCTACCAGACCAGCACGTGCAGGCCCCGAGCGGGACCCGCCGGCAACCTGCGAGCACACGGGCGTCATCCTTCGCGCGGAAGGCCGGCGCGCCGGGGAACCTCCGGCACCTTGGCGATGCGTCGGGGTGCGCCTACGGGCTGGCGAGCGTCTCGCCACCGCCATGAAGTCGCCAAGCGTGGGCAACGCCGGGGAGGAGCAGCGGCGCTCCAATTCCAGCCTTTCCACCTCCGCCTCTTCGTCCTCGTCAGCCACGTCCGCCCAGCGCCACGCCGCGCAGTGATTCCGGGTCCCCCCAGCGCGGAGGCCGCGGTATCGTCCGCCGCAGGCATGGCACCGGGAGGGCAAGGAGGCCGGCCGGACCTAGGCTTTCAGAGGAATCGCCATGGCGTCGCCAAAGGGCATGTTTTTTCTCCATAACAACACCTAGTGTCTTTTCTACATTGAAGATGAAAATCTATAAGGAGTCTACATATAGTACTCAAATAAAAGTTTGATGTACAAGCACGGCTAGAAAGGTTCAAACTGCATAAATAATTACTGGGGATCGCTGTAAACTCTTACAAATTTAAAGCGTCAAGGTGTTCTCGGAAAGTGCTATCGAAGCTTCTATGCAAATATTTGTTACGATTCAACAATAAACATATGAAAAGCTAACCTTGGGCAATTTAATATGGTATTGAATTTGTTACTATTGTGTTCCTCGTCTCCTCTGCTTGCTTGCGTGGTCCAAAAAGTACGTACACTGCTGCTGGTGATTTTAATCGGATAAAGATATATTGGATGCTTTTTTTTTTGAGGAAAGGATCTGATCCATAAACAGAAATGCTCAGTACAACTTACAACCAAGTCCAGCAAAGAAAACAAATTACAACCGAACCCCTGCAAAACGCACAGAACACTTGGATGCTGCAAATACAATAGCACAAAAATTATTTTCTTGGAAGATATTGTTACCTTGTAATGTTTGACTGGGTAAAAAATCACATCAGCCAAGATGCAAAGTATACGATTTATTTATTTATCTGAATGACCATAGTACTGTTTTTATATATAAGACGGATTACTTATCAAAAATCTCTATTGGCTTTAGCACATGCATCACACACCTTAATTAAATCATGGACTCAGCTAGTAGGGATACATATAAAGCGTACTAATTGGCAGATTCTTAGTACAGAAGACATGCAACCGTGGGGCTTAAACAAAGCGTGGCGACGCGCAAGCGTATGCACATCAATCACCGGAAGATCAAGCTAGCTAGCTAGGCTCATGCATGCAACTGAATCAGCCGAAGTGATACACCATGGGTTCAGGCAGATCTAATTAGAAAAAAAGTTGTTTATGGCATACCGAGATCAGCTCGATGCTTGGCCGCTGTTGCCGCGCGCGACGGCGTACGACCAGAGCCCACAGGAGGACACAGTCGGCGTTTCTTCATGCAAATTAGTAGCACTGGTGTTACACGATCAAGTGAAGGATTGTCAAGATGCAGGAGCTTGGCGGCTGGATTAGTCGCTGGTACACATAGGAAAAGGCTGCTGGATTATTTACCCTAGCGAGACCGGGAACAGGAAAAGAGGAGTCACGCTCCATGCCGCCAGCCTCGTGCGAGAGGGAAAGTAGCGCACTTCATCCAACGGTTTTAGATTAGATCATCGGTAAATTGGATGGACGAAATTCCCTAACCCTCCAGGATTAACGTGAGAGCTTTTAAGGTGCCTCCAATTAGTAAATATAAGATAAGATGGGAGGAAAAATTATGATATCTGCAATAAGCTCACCGTTTAACTCTTCAAATGACGGTATGATATGAGATATTATAGTATGTGTATCTACAACATGACATTGAATATTGTATCACAATCAGCCACGTTGAAACCGAACCTGAGGTTTTTAACAAATTTATGAAAAATCGGCTTAAGAGCATCGCATGTATAGGCTTTGGCATTTGATGCCCAAACGAATTCCGCGGAACATACACCAACCTCTTTGTCCAAGTCATCCTCACATCCGACTAGATGCAAGTTAGGTCAACTGGACCGATGTATCGCCTCATTGCTTTCGCTCTCTTGAACAAAAGCTCTTTATAGGACGACGAAGACTGGAAAGTCGTTTTGTCACCCGGGCTACATGTAGCCCGGTTTTTTGAAATTTAAAAATCAGCAAATTTAAGTTGTGAAAATTCTGGAAAAAAAATATCCTAAACATAGATAATGATGATTCCTGCCTGTGTGCAAAAAAGAAATGAGAAACATTCAGTATTTTATCCTCTGTAAAAAAGACAAATTTCTAGATCTGGTGGTGATTCAAAATCTCTCAAAATTGTCAGAATTTTGTCATTTTCGTGTAGGGCGCAATATAAACTATTTCGCGTTGAAAACTTTTCAGAAACATAGATCAAGTCGTTGTCAATATCCATTATTTTTTCTGGATTGTTTGGAAACTTAAAATGGCGACAAAAAATAAAACAATACCGGGCTACATGTAGCCGGGTGACAAATCACCGCTCTCGATGAAGACACTTAATTAGGAATTCAAAACCCTCCATCTTCTCCCTGATGCGAGATGTCAAGCCGTTCAGCACTAAGTCGGCCATATCCCTCTCTGTTATCACCATGCTATAGTACCCGTTTTTGGTATCTCTAAAGCGGCTGACATAGTTTGCTACCTACTCGTCAAGATTTTGCTTAATCGGTGTAAAATGGGACAACTTAAGATAATTGTCACCTCTTAGAAGTGTTCATCGAATTTCTTCTCCATATGGAACAAAGTAAACATAGAACAAGGAGCTAATGCATAAAACCATGAGAAAGTGGTACCAATTAACGACAATGGTAACAAACGCACTTTGAGATGATCATTATTCCCGGCTTCGCTGAGTTTGTGCTTAGCTAACATGTTGCAAGGTTGTCTTATTACTCACCCCGTCGAAATGAACAAATCATTATCTTATAACTAGGGACAGGGTAACGCATCAAAGTAGTCTGGATAGGTATTTTTGGTAAATCTTATTCTTTGGCACAAATCCATATTTTTTAAAGAAAAAACTTGTCCGATTCCCTTTTGAACTTATCCATGGTATCGTCACTGCTAGACGTGCTGGAGGTTGTGGAAGAGGAGCACTGGACATAGGGTCGTCTCGTGACCAAGGTGTCAAACCGAGTTCAGCGTAGCATCCTGACCATTGAAATGAACAAAAGCATGTATCTTATAACTAGGGGATAGGGTAGTGCATCAAAGTAGCCTGGATAGGGTTTTGATAGATCTTATTCTTTGGCACAAATCCATATTTTTCAAAGAAAAACTTGTCCATTTCCCTCTTGAACTTATCCATGGTATCGTCCTTGCTAAATGATACTGGACGTTGTGCAAGAGTAGCACCGGCCATATGGTCGTCACTTCGTGGCCCGGAAACGTACCAATTGATTCGGCTGAATTGCCGAGTAAAGTTAGGCTCTGGATATATAGGATTCAGACATGATTATAGCTCATCGGCATATTTGCCGATAGATTGCTTTCAGTCGTGCTTTGGTTATCTAAATAATGTTTCTCTATGAAGACCATAGTACCGCGCGCAACATTATACTGGATTTCGGCAACTTGCTCAGGAGAAAAAAAAGACTTTTGATTTCAATATAGGGTTTTTTGCCATTGAATATCGGAGGTGGTAACTCGAGCTCCCCAATCAGTGTGATTACACCTTGCCAATCCTTCTTGAAGCTCGCCAAAAGCGCCTCCAAATATGCTTCTTCTTTTTCCTCTGCTACGCCTCGAACTCCTCTCACATTGTTTCTTGATGAAATCAAATCGGGTCTTTTAAAGCCGAAACCCTGCTCGCCCAGGTGGGACCCTGTCAGGACTCTCCGTGGCTATGGGTTGAATTAGATTGCTTGACTCGCTGCTAGCTTGCTTCTCGTAGTACCCACAAATCAAAGCAAAGCCGCCGGAAAAAAGAAAAGCAAAAGGACAAAGGTGCAGGAAAAAGTTAGATTGTATTGAAGGGTTTGATTTGCTTTACTCAATCGGCAAGGCACGGACTACAAGTTCCATGTGTTTTATGTTGTTTGAATCCGAATTCAAATCATACTCTAAACTAGGTTTAGTCTCCTCGATTATACATTCTGAACTATAAATTGTCACATTATTAGTATGAACTAATAATGCAGGTTACAAAACCATATGGTTAATCTCTTGATCATGTGTTAGAAGCTATTGTCACCCACAAACTTCACTTGACAGGAACACTACAAGCTATTCTCACCCATAAAGAAAAAACACTACAGCGTTATGTACACTTAAGTCCCCCGTGGTCCAAAGAAAGTCAACAAGGGGTTGTTCAAACATTAAAATCGACTGGGAGTACACATGTTGGAACCTAAACTTTCTCTATCGAGGCAGTCGTAATAAAGCAAGCAGAGGGGAGGCGAAGTCACGCAGTGCCCGATGAGTAAGCGGACTAGGTTGGGGCTAGCTAGCTCTGTCGACGCGTAGAGCGTCAGTAACCCCGGCCCAGACTACGGAGGTGTCATGGTCATGGGGAGGAGGAGGAATGGCGTCGTCACACGCCAATTTACCACAATTGGGAAGAAAATTCCAATCAAACGGTACCACCTCGGCATTATCCAATGGGCGAGCTAGCTGATCAGAGGGAAGACGAAGTAACTTTCGAGGCTCGACGGATTGTCTAGGCTTTAGGCTGGGCCACGCAGCTGTAGTGTGAGTGAGAGATGGGTATCAATCTATATATGAACCTTGGACCGTAGCGCGGTCGTGCAATATAATGCCACAGTAAAGCATGAGCAACACCCAAGTGAAATTTGGATTTTGTGATATTCCATGTGAGGTAACCAAGGACAGCATTCGCACACCGGATTCGGATCTTGTGGTGACGGAGTAACTAGCTTTCGGATGAGCTAGTCTACAGGTCAACTTTTGAACTTGTCGAGCTTTGCGACAAGTCTGAGTTTTATAGATTGAATATTTTCATCCATATCGGTTTTCCTTCTAAAGAGTCATTTGCACTAAATGGTTTTAACACCATCTAGAGGATTAACCAAGTGTCAAAATTGATTGTTATCCATCGACTTTAACTTAGGGCATCTCCAACCGAGTCCCGCAAACGGACACAAAAAATAGACCGAATTTGTCCGTTTGGGGCGGACCGCAGATAGATTCTGGGCCTTTGTCCGTTTGGGGTGGGTGGTCCTCCCAACGGCCGGCCGCATTCTGTGCTCTGGTCCGGCATATGCCATATTTTTTTTGCTATTTTTACATGAATTTGTATATCACACAATATTGAACAAATTAAAATATCAATCTTTCAGAAATAAGTAAAAAATATGGTCAAATATCACAATAAAGTTTGTACATAGGAATAAATAACATAGTCCATGCAATGAAAATAAAATGAGGAGGAGGCCACTAGTGGTTTCTCAGATGAGTCCACATATGCTCGACCAAATCATTCTGGAGACGTAGGTGGGTAGGCTTATCACGCATCTCATGATACACGTGCATATACTGCTGGAACGTCGCCGGTACAGGAGTAGGCTCAACCAACTCACCCTGAAATTCTCATCCCTGATCGAAAGCCTCTCATCATCACGCTCATTCTCAACGATCATGTTGTGCATGATCACACAAGCAGGCATCACCTCCCACATGACCTCCTTGCTCCATGTTCTTGCAGGGTGCCGAACAATAGCAAACCGAGATTGGAGCACACCAAATGCTCGCTCCACATCCTTTCGGCATGCTTCTTGTTGTTGAGCAAACCTGCGAGCTTTCTCACTATCAGGATTGCGGATGGTTTTCACAAATGTGGACCATGAAGGGTATATACCATCAGCTAGATAGTACCCCTTGTTGTATGCATTGCCATTAACCTCAAAGTTGATCATTGGAGCATTGCCCTCTGTAACTCTGTCGAACACCGTTGATCGCTGCAGCACGTTAATATCGTTGTGAGAGCCTGACATGCAGAAGAAGGAGTGCCAAATCCACAGATCCTTAGACGCAACGGCCTCAAGTATGACTGTGCACTCTCCAACATGTCCCTGGTACTATCCCTGCCAAGCGAACGGACAGTTCTTCCACTCTCAGTGCATACAATCAATGCACCCAAGCATTCCAGGAAAGCCTCTACTCGAGTTCATCGTCAGAAGACGGGCAGTGTCTTCGACATTTGGCTCTCTCAAGTATTCAGCACCAAACACCTGAACTACAGCTTCGCAGAACCGATACATGGACTCTAGGCAAGTGGACTCGCTCATGCGCAAGTACTCATCTACGAGATCACCAGCTACCCATATGCAAGCATCCGTATAGTTGCAGTGCACTTCTGATAAGAAGAGAAACCATACGTACCAAGTGCATCTGGTTTGGCCTCGAAGTAGTCATCATATGCCCTCACTCCTTCGAGTAGACACATGAACACAGGCTTTGACATCCGAAAACGGCGACGAAACTTGTGGGCCGAATATGTTAGCTTGACGGGGTGGAAGTAATCCTTCCAAAGTTGGAAGTGACCCGTTTCCCGGTCATGATCCAACGCCGGCGCCCTTCCAATGACCGAGCCGACATGCCGAGGTAGTGCGGCCTCGTTGAAGTTGTGGATGAGAGTTGCCGCGGCCATCATGATTTTGGTATCATCATCCGATGACTCGTCCGACGTATCGATGAAGGTGTTGTAGAAGAACTCATCATCACTATCCATCTAAACAAAAGGAACAATCAAATTATGCAAAAGAACTTGTATCTAGTTTGCAAAAAGAAGGGAAGGAGTCTCCTCTACCTTCCGTCGAACACCTTTCGGGCGGTGGACTTCGCGGCCGAGTCCGAGCCAAAGGCCGAGCCTACAGAAGTATCCCGGCGAGAAGATTGTCCTCCGACTTCCCCGCGGTGTCCTCCAGGCCGGGGACGGGCTAATCTTGCCAGTACCGGCGCCGGAGAAGATGAGAGGAGGGCAGCCTTTGGAGAGCTACCCCGGTACAAGAAAACGGCGGCGAAGAGCAGCCCAGCCGACGACGCAAACGGCGGCGAAGGGCAGCCTGTTGTTGCCGCCGACGAGAGTGGACGGCGGCGAGGACGAACCAGGCGGCGGCGAGTGCGGACCAGGCGGCGGCCGGTCGAGATGTAGGAAGGGATGGGAGGGGCGGGTTTGTGTCGCTGTCGACTAGGCCCAAGGCGGACAGGGGAAGACATAGGGCGGACCAGGAGGCTGTCCGTTTCTCCCCAAACGTGGACCAAACTTGGGCCAGGTTTGGGCAAAAAACGTGTCCGCACGGACATCGGTCCGCATGCGGTGGCCCGTTTGAGCGGCTCCCCTGTCCGTCCGGACAGTTTTGGACTGGGCCTGTCCGTTTGCGGGCCTCGGTTGGAGATGCCCTTAGATTCCCCATGAATCTGAATCTCGGCCTACCAGTGCTTCTATATAAGTCGAATGCTACTCCTTTAGACTAGTCATAGTGGGGAGTAACATTGAGTGGTAACATACTTATGTTACTACCTATTGTTACTATCTCTATAGTGGGTAGTAACTTATTTGTGGTGTCATGCATGATAGCATTTATTAGGTTGTAGACTCATTTTGCCTTGGCTGTGTGATGTTCCGGTAACTAGCTATGTTACTCCAACCTCCTCTCTCCTCATTAATTACTTGCCACATCATCTTTTTTGTCTACGTGGCATTGAAGTTACTAGCAATGTTCCTCCCACTATGACTAGTCTTAGGACCACCGTGGTGCTGGTGCAGCTTCGGTCACGGGTTCCTCTGCTGTCGTAAGGGCATTGCTCCTCGAGTGATTTTTCTCGAACTTGTTAGAGTTGCATCGTCCTCCCACTAACCTTACGAGTGATAAACTCTTTCTTAAGAAAGACGTTCCGAGCAACATGTATTTTCTCTGTTCTTGGTTGTAGAAGTTACAACCTAATGTTTTCCTTTGATTACCCACGGATATGCACTTATATGACTTGGGTGTGATCCTTGTCTTGCTAAATTCGCTTAAACTGTGACTCATAGACACTAATATTTAGAAAAGACAAATTGTGACTCTTCCTATCTACATCATATGGTCTTTTATCTACATATTTAGATGTTACTTTGTGTTAAAGCTATAGTAAAATCCGGAGGTTTCGTGTCTCGAGGGCAGCCGGAATCTGAAAAATATTTTGAGAATTCTCCGGGGCATTCCAGCAGCCGCTTATTTCACCTCAGGAGTTCCAAGAAATCTGCGTGGAAGGCTCTATAACGAGCAAATTTTGGACCTCCAAGGCTCCTATAACGAGCAAAGTTTGAAAGGCTCTATTTAAGAGCATCTCCAGCGGCGCCCCCCACTTGACCCCCAAATCTCTAGTGGGGGGTCCGGACGCAAAACCATCGCCAGCGACACCACCCAAGTGTCCGGGCCGAGCCGATTTCTGTCCGGCACCCCTGAAAGGGCCTCCAAGTTTGGATGCCTCTCGGGGGTGCACAACACTAGCCGGACACGCCCTCCGACAGGCATGGCCCGCTCGTAATACACACAGGGCCGACACGACCTGATTCATTTGCCCCCCACCCCGTCCTTATGTTTCCTCTCGCCGGCGAATCGCATCATCACCGCCACCCTTGATGTCGCCCACTCGATTCGCACCGCGGAGGTTCACCCGCAGCGACCATGCAGGCCTTCCTGCCGCCAGTGTCCGCCTCATTTTGCACCGGCGCAACTAATTCAGTCTACGTCTCTTCCTCCCTGCCACCCCGCACACAAGGTGTTCAACCATTCGTCAATAAGCTCATTTGATTGATTGTTGATTTGTGGCCTAGTTTCATTGCTTCATTTTGTCTAATAGTCTATGGATAGCGACGACGAGTTCTTTTTCCAAATGATGGGGGAGGCTGCCGCCCTTGCGACCGACAACGACGAGAATGAGATGGTCATGGCTGATCTTCTAGATGCGCAAGCCAATATAGAGGCCGTGCCGAAGCGTGGAGGATCAGCGAAAGTGCGGCTCGCCAACAAGAATCGTTATAGAGCAGCTTGGCACGTGCTCTTGTTCAATGACTACTTTGCCCACACCCGGCGAATTTCCCTGATAAATTTCGCCGATGCTTTATGATGAACAGGGAAGTGTTCGTGCATGGTGTTCGGGAACACGATGACTACTTTGAGCTAAAGAGAGATTTCACCAGCCTTTTTGGATTTTCATCTCTTCAGAAATGCACGGCTGCCATACGGTGCAGTCCCAGCGCCGGCAGAATCAAGAAACTTGCATGCCTCAATGGTCCACCGCCGGTTGCGGCCTTGAGGAACTTGCATAGCCTCGGCTAAGGCTTCTGGTTTTGCGGCCGGTGCGTGTGGTGGGATTTGATCTACCCTCATTGCATGCCGCGGAGGAGGGAAGCATCACTGGCATCTTGCGCTCCCTTCTCTGATGCCGGTGACGACGCTGTCAGGGAAGTTTCATCTACTATTCCCGGCGCCGGTGGCAAAGGGAGATCGGGAAGCTCGTCGTTCTCGTTGCCTGAGCAGCCTTGCTCTTCGTACGAAGAGCACCACTACAGCGTTGGCCCCAGCGTGTCGGTAGGGAGGAAGACGCTGCCACGATGTGCCTCGTAGGCTCGTATCCGCGTCCACCACGGCGTGGCAGTAGGGCGCCGAGATTGAGTACTTGGGGTCGAGATTCTGCTCGTAGGGCATCTCCCTCCACTGCCGGATGATGTAGTCGATGCGCTCCTGCCCGCTTAGCCGCGGTGCCGCCGGCACGTTGACGGCATTCGTCACCCACCCTTCCGGTAGTGTGGCGTCGTCCTCCAACGGGATGTTCTGGCGGCTGCACAGCCGTGCGTTCTCCAGCGACATCATGTATGGAGGCGCATTGGCGGCCTCCTCGCGCCACATCTCGTGTTGCCACGCCTTGGCCATCTGTGCCTCCTCGTAACGGCAGCGTTGCTCCAGTTGCTCGCGGCGTTGCTGGCCGCGGCGCTCGTTGCATCGACACGCACGTTCCGCCGAGAGGAAGTCGTGGTGACGCCGAAGGTCGCGCTTCTCCAGTGTCTCGCGGCTGCCCACCATGTTGGGATGTGGTTCTGCTGGCGGCGAGAGGTATTTGGGAGATGGAGAGGGAGAGGAAGAGAAACTAGGTTTTGACAGGAGAGGCGCGCCGCGTTTTAAAGGTGGCCGGAGGAGCGGGGTGCCGCAAGGGGAGTTGTAGCGGCGTCAACATGTGGATGGCGCTGCTCGACGCGTCGTGTCGTTTCTGCACCCGCCAGGGGAACGGGCGTGGCGTTATTGCGACGCGTGCTGGCAGGCATCGCGCCTTCTCGTCGCCTCGCCATTAATCGGGCGCAACAGCCTCTACGCGCCCTGTGCGTATAACGGGTGGGGGCCACCTGTCAGAGGGTGTGTCCGGCTCATTTCCAACACCCCCGAGAGGGCATCCAAACTTGGCGGCCCTTTTGGGGGTGCCGGACACAAAGTAGTTCGGCCCGGACCATTGGGGTGCCGCTGTGGCCATGTTTTGGGTCCGGATCCCCAATGGGTCTTTGGGGTGTCATTTGGAGGGTACTGTTGGAGATGCTCTAAGCTAGCTAGCTTGCATGTTCAATCTACTCTCCCCTTGGCCTCTAGCCATTGCTCCGGTGATCGAGAGGCGGAGGGGAGAGGATCCACTTCTCTCGTACTTTGTGTAGTAGATTTTTGAGTTGAGTCAAGGTGATGGTGCTCCGACGGTGATGGCGGCGTCATCTTGAATAAAAATCATCCTGCTACAATCATTATCTCGGTGGCGCTTGGTGTAGCGTTGTTAAGGAGCCATGGAGTTTGTTCCCCTACTATTCTCTATGGACAACGAGTTGATTATATGTGTTGTTCATCGACGTGGTATCATGTGCATCAGCAGCGGGAACATCGCCTTCTCCGCTTTGAGCCTTTGCGGGCAAGATCTTCGGACTGGTCTGGCAATACTAGCGGGGCTGACTGCCTAGATCGGGGTGATCCACCGCCGATATACTTGGCACGATTGCCAATCTCCATCGTACGTGGCGGTCTACTATTGCAACAGTTCGACGAGATTTGTTCCTCTATAGGTTTTTTCATGTATTTCAGTTTCTCTCGATGTTACCCATTACTGGCGTGAGCTATGATGGTGCAACGAAGACTGGTTCAGCCACGTCTTAGGCAAGAATTTTGAGGCATACATAGTCGTAGTCATAGTTTCCCTTTTGTTTAGGGTCGTTTTTCGTGTTTGTGGATTCAGTTATCCTATATCTGATTTTATCCATTGTTCTATTGATCTAATATGAATCAGATAAGTATATACAGTATTATCAACCAAACTAAAAACACCGGTCGCGTGCAAGATGTACGGACAACCCGAGACGCACACGCGACCTTCCACTATGGAGCCGTTGCTTCGGTACATCCCCCTCCCCAAACTCAAACTGGGTTTTTCCTAATTAATTAATTAAATTGATTAACTATGTTAAGCCCGCTGAAGTCCATGTCCAGCGCCCTGTAAGGATGACTCCAACGGGGCGACCCAAACGGACGCGCGTTCGGTCCGTGTTTTGTCCGTTTGGGTCGGGGAACGGACGCGCGTCCGGCCCATGTCCGCCCCTTTCTGGCCAGTGCCCCCAACGGGGCCGACGCATTGAGTCCGCTTGCCACTTTTATTTCCTAAACTTTTTTTTAATACTAGGATTAAATTTAGAAACTGAAAATTACATAGTTAAATCTAGGACCTTCTCCTAACATTAAACCCTAAACCTAAATCTAAACTTGAAGGAAATTAATAACCGACCACCGGCCGGCAAGGGGGAAGATCAAAGAGGGGCTGCGGCCTTGAGGAACGTCACGCAGCATGCCCGTTCTGCAACGGACTTGCTGGCTCTTCCTTCATCGCGCCCATGGCCAGCCAGGGCTGGCTGACTCAATCTTCTTTGATCATTTTGTAGCTACGAAACACGTAGCGGGCGCCGGTATTAGTGGAAAATGAACCGCACATAGGCGGCCACGGCCTTGGCTCCTTTCGCGGTGGAGCTGACATCAGGCGGAGCTGCCTGCTCCTTTCGCGGTCTCGGCCGCCGCCAAGGCCTCCCGGTGCCGTTTGCGCCTCGCCGCGCGCTTCTTGGACTCTTCGGCGCGGCGCATCTGCTTCATCTCCTCCTCCACCGCAGCGTCGGCACAGGCGCGCGCGGCGGACATGAACGCGGCCGCCCTCTGCGCGTTCAGCTGCATGTGGGCTGCATCCACCGCCTCCTCCTCGGTGATGTGAGCAGGGCCGCCCACGCCAATGGGAGGCTCCGGCGGCGCGCCATCCCCCGCGACACCGGCCGCCGCGACAGCAGCCGCCGCGACACGGCGGCGTACTCTTCTTCGGCGCAGTCCGCGAACGCCGCCTCCACCGCACTCCTCTGGGCGTCCGTCAGGCGCGACGCGGCGGCTGGGGAATCATGCCGGCCCATGCCGGGCTGGTCGCCATCCGGCGCGAGAAGCTGCCGCGATAGCGCCGCGCGCGCTCATACGCGCTCGCTCGGCCTCGTCCACCAGATGCTGCGGCGGCGGCGGCGGCGGATCCATTCCGGCGCGTGGATCTGAGCTTGGAGATGGTGGCCGCCGTGGCTAGGGTTTGGCCAGCCGGCGCGATTGGGGAGGAGTGCTAGGGTTTGTGCCCTAGGGTTTGGCCGGCCGGGCGATTTATACAGCTCCACCGCCCACAGTTATTACGGGTAGGTGGCCGTTGGGGTCGATGACACGCGGGGCCAGGGCGGACACGGGGAGGATGCAGGAACGGTCCGCTCGCGTCCGGGCCCGACGCATCGGTGACCCAAATTTGGGCCAGGAATGCGTCGCGGCGGACCAAAAAACGGACCGCGGTCCGTTTGCGTCGCCCCGTTGGGCCGTGTTTTTGGCCCCCGCGGACAGGAACGGAGGCGCGCGGACTCGATGCGTCGCCCCGTTGGAGTCATCCTAAGCCCGCGTATTCATATACCGTATAGCGCAGCGTTTCGCACCACGCCCCAATAGCGATCGCACATGCCGGGCGCCTGGGAAGTGGCTGCAACTGCACGACTCGGAAGCCGAGCAGGAGCTGGGTGGTGGCCGCGCCGCCGTGGGAGAGAATAGGGAGTGGGTGCTAGGCGGAGGCGGCGGCCGTGGCCAGTGGACCAGCTTCCGGAGACGCGTGACATGCTGTGGGAGATCGCGGAGCTGGCGTCCCCGTTCGGTCGTCGCCGGAGCGCGCCGCGGCCACTGTGCACACGTGCTGAGCTCTTACCTGGGCCGGATGCCTACTCGCCGCACCCAGGTCACCAGGCTCGGCGACTCGCTTGACGTCCTCGAGGCGCCACCATCACCGGGAAGCCACCGTCGTCCACAGGATGCAGCACTGTCTCTACGACGTGATGGGCGCTACAACGTCGGCACGGTGCAGTTGCTCAAGAGCCTATGGCCCAAGCAGCCAAGCTGATCAGGATCGTGGAGCAGGACTTGGGCCACATCGGCGACTTCCTCGGCCGGTTTGTGGAGGCGCTGCACTACTACTCAGCGCTCACGTGTGACCTGTGCCGCCGCCGCCGAACGAGCCGGCGACCTCCTACGTGGGCTTGCGACCATTCGTGCCAGCCAGCACCGTTCACCGTCGCTCCTGCCGGCCGTGGTCGTCGACATCGCTTGTACTAGTTCGCTGTAGATCCTGCCAGCGGCCGTTGCTGTCGCTCCTGCTGCTCGTCACTCAGGAAGACGGCGCACCGGATTGCCTATGTGTACAGCGTACACGCCCATTTGGGCCATATGGGTTCCTACAGGGTTTAATACAAGTTAATTAATCTTTTTCAATTAAGTAAAGACCATCATATCCATTCGTTAGGAGAGGTACGGATTAATCAAAGCCGTTGTTATGTTTGAGTTTGCTAAGGGGGATGTACCGAAGCAGAAGCCTCCACTATGATGCACGATCGAGCATGGGGCATGCATATACGGGTACGGGTGCAGTAGCTAGCTAGCTAGCAGTATGGCTGTGGGATCTTCCGATTTCGATGGGAGGATGGATGGATCATCATGGTGGCATCATACGTACGTTTGGTAGCAGCCAAGGTCCCCAGCTAGTAGTAAGTAGTGCCGACGGATTAGCCGTCAATGTACACTACTACTGTCACCGTGATCATCAAAACGATCGAGATTCTAGCGCCCGCGCCTGCCCGGTTTGCAGTCCTGGACCTCGTTCCTTCCGTTTTGCCAGGTTGCAGAGGGCTCGGCAGACGCATGCAATTCAACGGTGGAGCGCATCGTCTGCAGGCAGGGCGTGGGGACGACGCCTCCCTCCCATCAAAGCCTTCCCGTCACGCATTCCTCGGCGGGAAAAGCTCGTTGTCTCTCTGCTCGGGAGAGAAGACGATCGAGAGAATATCCCGGGGCGATAGCGTGGACGATTCACCATTCCACCTGCAGCTAGCTAGCTCGGTGCATGTGCAGGTTCCTGTGTGACGCCGTCGTCGTCATGTCCCGGCTCCCGGCCGGCCACGTACGTGCCCAGCGTGTACAAGATGGCCCTGGGCGACCTCACCGCGCACGCCTCACATATACTCCACTCCCCCTGCTGCGCCGGTGGACCTGCCCCGCCGGCCGGCCGAGGTCAGCTGACCTCTGGCTGACGCCATGCCTTTCTCCTCTGCAACTAGCTACACCTCCAACTGCATGTCCGTCCCGTCCCAACGAATGCCGAATGATTGAGATGATCATCATAACATTACTTTTTCATTACACCTAGAAAAATGTTCTTCTTCTTCTTCTTCCCCTCTACCAGTTGTGACAGGCAAGTCAAGCAAATATAACCCTTTTGCAAAATTTCAGTCCGAAATAAACTTTTAGCAAATTTTTAGCTCGACGAGAGCCTTTTCGGTACCTCCAAACTTTTTAGTGGTAGACCTTAAAGTGACGTAAAAGTCACAACAAACTATCTGCTTAATCTTTTTCCAAGAGGCATTTGAGTTGGATTGGGGGAATGAGATATCTCTCAAGGTTAACAATGGAGGGGAGAGAGATCCTCGACGTACCTCAAACATATAATCATTGAGGAAGCTATGGGTCCCTTAGAGCATATCCAGCGGTATCCTCTAAATATGTGTCCGGCACAATGGGGGGGTGCAGCCCACAGCGGCGCCCCACAAACCAACACACCAACTTTTTTTTTTTGATAATTTTTATCTAACTTGTAAAACTTCATTGCAAAGTTCAATAATAATCCAAATATAGAAAATGTATAAATTATTACAACAATTCAAATTCAAATTATTCAAATTTCCAAAAACAACACATGGAAATCTCAAACTGGCGCCGGTTGAGATACGTTGTTTGCTTTGATCGCCCACAAGTGCGTCACGAGGTCATCGTGCAGCTCGGTGTGCCTTGTTCCATCACAAATTTGCCGATGCACAGCGAGAAATTCATAAAACTGTGTCGGCACGCCCGGCTCTGGCTGGGCCATAAGCCACTGGAAATCAAACACCTGGTTGATCAATTGCCTCCACGTATCTCGCTCACTCTCAATGATCATGTTGTGCATGATAACACATGCATCTATGATCTCACACATTTGATCTAGGGACCAAGAAAGACAAGGGTAGCGGACCACGGCAAACCTGGCCTCGAGCACACCAAATGTCAGCTCCACATCTTTGCGAACAGACTCTTACTTCTTTGCAAAGTTGCAATTTGTCTCTCCAACAGGGTTACGAATAGTCTTCACGCATGTTGACCAACTAGGATAGATGCCATCGGTAAGGTAATACCCCTTGTCGTACTCATGGCCATTGATCACATACTTACACTCTGGAGTTAGGCCTTCACAAAGTCTGAGAAACACCGGAGAGCGGTTTGGAGCACATGGATGTCATTGTGGGCACCGGCCGTGCCGAAAAATGCATGAAAAACCAAATCATAATCTGCCACGGCCTCAAGTATGACATTGCCTTACTTATATATCCCTGCCAAGCGAATGGCCGTTCTTCCAATTCCAATGCATGCAATCCTGCTTCCAATCATCACCGGAAATCCTCTTGCTTGGCCTTGTGCCAAGATATGAGCTGTGTCTGACGCATTTAGTTCTCTCAGATATTCCTCTCCAAATACTTTCACCACTGCCTTGCAAAACCTGTAGGTGGCTTCGACGGTGGTGGACTCAGATATAAGGAGACAGTCATCCAATTAATTTGCGGGAACTCCATATCTTCCTCACTGGCGTGTAGTGGTTACCAGGAGCCGACATAGGCCTCCTTCTCTCACCGAGTGAGGACGGCGGCGCCGGAATAGGCCTCCTTCTCTCGGCGTATGATTAGTTTAGTTTGTTAAATCTCGTTTAGGTTTCAAAATAATAGTTTGTTAAATTTCGTTTAAGTGTACGCCGAGCCACGATTCAAATTTCATTCTAATACTTTATAATATGTAATGGAAATATGAATGAAATTTGAATCTTCTAATTTTTTTGCATTCGGCTCCAAAAAAAAAAAAGGGCTCGCACGCGACCGATGTTTATTCCTTGGGGGTCGATCGATTCATCCAGCTCAGGTTCTGAGAGATGGGACTCGATCGAAGTACTACGTCGTTATGCCTAGGAGTAACTAGCGTGACTCGACCGTACGTGATCCTGTCAGCACCGTGCAGCGATGTATTTTTATCTAGATGTTCCCTTCAGTGACCTCAGGTACGTTAACTGTACAGTCGTCGATGACCTCGGCGGCAATGGCATCAGAAGTCCTGACCAGCTATGTACTTTTCGAAAAGGATTGCCGTAGGGTCGACCATACCTCATTTATTTCGAAATAATAAGGATATGAATGGGCTTTGAAATAAGGGAACAGATAACTGGACTAGGCCATTGCACCAGAGAGCAGAATTCCTGCCCATTACCGATTTCCTCATGTCGCTGTCTACCATTTTGGTTCAATGTGAGGCCTTGTGTTTCCAACTAGCCCAGACATGGATGTAAGCTTTTGCATAGCTCAACAATTGTAAAATTACCCTAACATGAATACTTACAAACCTGCAAACTTGCTTCAAAGGTAAATAGCTAAAAATACTTTCATTCAACAAAAGCCAACTGGAAAATCAAAATATACCGACTGCCCACATGATGTAGATGTGCTACTTGACAATAGCCTATGAAAGAATTACTGCTTGCCGAGAGGCAGCTTATTTTGAGGATGACAAATACAATACACACCAAACTTCAAGTGCAAAGCCATACCTAAATCATTAAAAAGCGTCCTACCAATCATATGGTATTATCTAGAACAACCGTCCTTATCCTGTTATCCATACGAGACCATACCTAAAATATGGGAACATGAAAAACGATCTGATATAACCGCACTCAACTAATACAAGGTAACGACTAGAAGCTGGAGCTTAGAGCTATTTTGTTTCATTCCTTGAAATCGTCTTTGTCGTCTGCTGGAAGCCCTCTGTTTCTCCAGAAAACTGCAAGAGCACTGCCCCCGAGCTGTCGTGCAAAAAGAACACCCAGATATTTACATGAACCATAACTCAATATATGTAGGTGACTACAGAATTATGAGGGGATGAGCCCAAAAGAACCTACCGCCATGCACACAACACTGACAGCAGAAGGAACAGCAACAAGTGGGTTCGTGAAGTGCTTTTGGGCAAGTAAGAATCCAAGTGCGGAACTCTGGAAACATGCAAAATATCACTAGTAAGCACAAAGGGCATTACAACATGAAGTATGTTCAGGCATGGCTGTAAACTTCATGTGTAAGTAGTAAAACGGTTAAAATATCTAGCTACTGCAAGTTTCAATGCTCCGCAAACTCAAAATCACTATTCCATAATAAAAGGAACTATCTATCAAATATCTTGTTCCATTTAGCAGGGTGTCAATGATGTAAACCTACACAGATTTATCCTCAACCCTTGGACCTTCCCGTGTCTACCACAATTAGATAGGCATAATATATTTGCACAATTAGGTGTCAATATTTCAGCAAGACCTACATGACAAACTGACTGCCTTACATGCATATGTGTGACCATGTCATCTCTATGTATGGTGCACTACGACGAGTCCTTCGCAAGATTGGAGACGAGTACAATAGTGTGGAGGCGCAAGCGGCTCTAACCATAGAGACAACATTTCGATCATTTGAGTTTGTTTTCATGGCACACTTGATGCAAGAAATATTTGGATACACAGATGAGTTGTGTAGAGCTTTGCAAAAGCAAGACGAAGATATTGTTCATGCTATTCAGGTTGTCAATGACACAAAGTTTTACTTGGGGGCTATGCGGTCTGATGCCGGATGGGATGATTTTCTCACAAAGGTCACATCTTTTTGTACAAAGCATAAGATCAAAGTTGTTGATATGGAGGGTCCTTACTTTCCCGTTGGCCGGCCTAGAAGGGGTTTATGTAATGGTGTGATCAATTACCACCGCTTCAAGGTTGATATGTTTGTGGGTGTCATTGATAGGCAAATTGGTGAGCTGAATGGCAGATTTGATGAGGTAAACACAGAGCTACTTATTTGCATGGCAGCATTCACTCCACTTCATCTATTTGCTGCTTATGATCAAAAGAAGTTGGTTAAGCTTGCTACAAAGTTTTATACTTCTGATTTTACAAGTGAGGAACTGGCAAGACTTCCATGGCAACTAAACATGTATGTTGCTAATTTGCGTAGAGATGAAAGGTTTCAAAACTTGAAAAATCTGTGTCAGCTTTCAGTTATGCTTGTCAATACAAAGAAGCATGAACAATATCATATTGTTTACAAGCTTCTTAAGTTGGTATTGATTCTGCCAGTAGCCACTGCTAGTGTTGAAAGGATATTCTCTTCAATGAGCTATTTGAAGAATAAGCTAAGAAACAAAATGGGTGATGACTATTTGAACCATTGTGTGGTTACATTTGTTAAGAGAGAATTGTTCAATCAAGTAAAGGATGAGGATATCTTCAATCTCTTCCAACAAGGTGGCCGCAAAGTTAAATTGTAAGATGGAATATCATCACTTTATCAATCAAAAGTTACATATGTATTCATGTCGTCGTTATGATCGATACATTGAAATATTGCTATTGCCGTTATGCTAGTATTGTTGTATTCATATATTGTTAGTGTTGTGCACTTGTGATGTTTGGTTTATATACTACATTTAGAGCAAAAAAAAAATGGGATGAATACCCAGGCGCCAGTTCCTGGCACCACCACTGCTATATTTACCTTTCTAACATCCAGAACAACAATATAGGAATGATAAACTTATTAAAGGCCTTACATGCACCATGGTTAAGACAAGAAAATTCAAATATGAGCAGTTCAATATATGTGTACCTGCATCCCACATTCAATTGAGATGGTCCTTGAAGTTGATTCCCCGAAAGAAGACAATTTCGAGAGCCAATACCCAAGAGCAAACGCAGCAGCATGCAGCAGGGCAACAGGGAGAATGAGTTGAGCACCTTGAGTTTTCAACACTTCTGCGATTTGCCCAATCTTGTAAGATGTAAAAGTTGGATTACAAATTTTGAATTAAACTAGCAATATATCCAATGTATCACAAAGAGCAAAACATTTTACTTCAAAAATAAATCTTCAAACTACTTTGTGCCCATTAAATGTCGGTGATGTCGCCATTCAATGAGATAAATTTGCAAACTTTGTGGAGAGCAGACATTATATTTAGGTTAAAGTTCAACAAAACGTATTTCAATTAACTCAAGCAACAATCCCACTGTTTTTTTAATTAGGACGGTGTCTGGATTTCACCTATTAATGATGGACCAAACAAAAGGCTTGAAGCATTACTCAATCAGTTGTTCACACTTACAGGGCTAGCACAAAGCAAAGTGGTCAGATGACCCCTATCAGCGGTGTTATGAAGATAATGCGCTCAGTAAACTTGGGAAAATACTCATGCGCCAAGACTGCAAAATAACAGAAATAATGTCACAACATATGTCAAAGAAGACATTCATAAGATGCCACAATATCGTACGATGGCTCTTCAATTAAGATTTTTGAGCACCTCCAATAATAGTCGGCATTAAAACAACCTGAAAAGTACTGATGGCCAAGCCCTGCACAAACAAAAACCTTTAACCAAGACAGACTTGATAAATTAAACTAGCAAGCTGCTGATTCAAGATATGGATAATAGTGTGTTTACTGCAGCATCAACAGGGACAAGTTGGCCAGCAAGGAGTTTAGTAAGGAGTGGTGTCATCGCTATAGCACCAATAGTCGAACAGCTGCAAGATTAAGAAAAATCAAGTTGTTAGAATAGTATTGGGTGGGAAGTAGACTAAAACACGCAACAGAGCATCAAAGAGGTTACTGAATTAAATCAAGTAGAATGATACCACATAAGTTATGTGCAACTAACAGGTTTGCTGCCCAGTTTTATCAGAGAATACTTATGAAATAGGCACTGCTGCTATGATTACCTGCTAGAAAAGGTACTACCTACTTACAAATGTTTCACAACTAGAAGAATGTCATTCTTGACATGACACATTATATCCATTCCAAAAGTATTCTGCACTTAAATTTACATCGTGGCATCCTCAATAGTAAGTCTATTTACATCTTCAAAGCAGAGGGCCTGTTTTGAGTGCGTCATCGTGGTAGGCAGCAATTTTTCAGGTATTGACTGCAAAAGGTGCTTAGTGTTTGCACCAGATAAATTTGACAGCTAGATTTTGTTATGGAATATCCAAAACAAATGTGTAGTTCAATCTTTTTATGCAAAATATTAGTAGCTCAAGCTTATAAATATAGTAATGAAATTCTGTGCACATTAATGCAGATTTTTTAAAAACAACTATCATGCTTAATGGACAAAGTCAATCTTAAAGGCTTCACTTTGGTAATGGACAAAGGGACTTAAGAGAGATGCAGGTAATTCCGTATATGGAAAGTAATATTAAAACAAGCACCAAAGAAATGTCTTTTCATCAAGAATATCCAAAGCTTACGTGGTCATAAGAACTGAAAGTGCAACATTTCCTTTGGATATGTAAGTTGCAACATTTGATGCTTGACCACCAGGACAACATGAGACCAAAATAAGACCAGTTGCAAGAGGAGCGGATAACTTCAATGACTGTGAAATAGGACAACAAATTAGGTGCAGATAAATAGTCGACACTACAACGAGAAAGGCCTACACACAACTTTTACTTTAGTTCAAACTACCATTTGCTACAAGCAACTCTAGGTTTGAACTTTTTTTAGCCATGAACAAAGAGAAACATTTTACCAATGGAAATCATATATCTCTCAGCTCAGACATACATTAATCAAAAAACTAAGAAGATAATGAGGTATACATAAAATGAGGAAAGTAGGTCACAATGACAGACAACAACAAAGCCTTTTGTCCAAGCAAGTTGAGGTAGGTTAGAGATGAAACCCAACAAAACCTATATCAATCGAAGAGAGAGGAGAAAAAAACGAAGAACGAGAAAAGTAAATTAAGGTTCTGGCACATGGGGTGCTGATTTCCATGCAGTCATATCAAGTGCAAAATAGAAACTCAGGGCATAGAGTATCATATCAGTATATTAATCTGAGCCAATTATCATATTTTTCATTTAAATTTCCGTAAACCTTAGATGGAATGTCCTCACATAAGCCTGTTAATAACAGAAAATGACCAGCATAACACAAACAAAGGTGTCACAGCTTTTAATCATATGTTGTTTGTTACTTCTTATTACATTACTATTTTACAGCTAACAATGATTAAACATTATCTCGTGAGACCTATCGACAAACTCAAACTCCTACACAGTATCAGAAGTACTTATCTTGTTATTTATGTATAGAGAGAACATTTTAGCATGCCATGAAGATTTAATATTTACTTCAGCAGAGCATTGTGCATTCATCAAACTTTATGTTTGGTTAATGTAGACATAATTAGTTTGGATTACGTAGTTTGAATACTTGGTTTTGCAAAAAGCAATTGTGGTTGAAGTAACAAACCACAATACACCTATTCATCAGAAATTTAATAATGCACGATCAGTAAATTATGCACACTGAATCAGCAGTATTATGCATGCTATGGTTAGCATTACCAATGCAATAGCATATCCGAGCATAGGTTTGATCAAATACTGTGCAAGGAATCCCACACCAACCTGCAAAGTAGCTATTACATCAGTGAACCAACAAAGAGATTATACATCAATTCAGGAGGTACAAAGTACAGAAATGTATGAGTATTTCTACATAATACATGTGGTTAAGGGGCAGAAACGTACCGTCCATGGATTCCTCAAACATCTCCTGAAATCTTCAAATGTCAGTGTTAGTCCCATTGACAGCATTAGGAATCCAAGGCCCACAGTAAAAAGATCCGTCTCCAACCAGGTGACCTGTAGGCCCAAGGAAAGTAGGAAACCATACATTCAGTTTGGTACGGCATTAGCTGAGATTACAGATAATAACAGAATTGGCAGGTACGAGACAGTTTACCATCGAGGGCTTGTAGATGCCAATAATGGTACCTAATATGACCTGCCAAAGGTAATCTCCGCGTTACTAGATTCACAAAGATTTGTGTTACATTAACAAAAGAAACTACACAGTAAAAAAAAGTAATTGAAAGATGCTCCCATAGCAACTTACCCAGACAGGGAAAAGAGTGGTGAGTAGCTCCACTATTTTCTCATACTGGCTTGTTCCAGCCGGTATGCTCTCTGGCAGATTGCTAGATATGTTAGCTTCCGCCTTGCACAAAAATTGACGGCTCCTGAGAAAGCAGCAGATTGTTTTTTCATTTTAGGAAATGTAATTATATCTTCAAATTATCTGGCAAGTAGCATAAACCAAGAAACATGCAACAATGGGTGAAGAACTCTTCCTTAGCTCTGCATCTAAAGTAGGTTGGGGAGACTGAAACCCAGGTGCCTTGGGTCAAGGAGCATAAAGTAGTGATAATATTTCAAAAATACCAAAAAAATCACAGATGAGGTTCTTGTGAACTAAAATTATTTGGAGAAAGCTAACTCTATTTGACGATAGCACAATAGAATATTGACTGTGCAGGAAAATAAGTCCCCGACTCCCCGAATATCTAGAATTGGAGAGATAGCTATCAAATTTTATCAGTGAAAGCAAGTAAAAAAATTACAAACAGTACAGAATGTTTAAGTAAATATTCAAGATGACACGGCATAAAACATGAACGAAATGGTTTTTTTTTTGCTGGTATGGGTAGATCCGAAGATGCACACATTCAAATTGTGTACATGAGCATCTAATCAAAATTTATATACGTGCATCATTTTCGAAAACTAGAACGACACCCCGCGCGTTGCAACGGGTCTCTCTTAAGAAATTTAATTAAATGGATAAAAAATTATATATCGAATGTATGTGTGGTTTTTAATTTAAAGATCGTAATGGTTTAGAGGTGTATCTGATTGCTATAGATAAGATTATATTAGCGGTTTGAAGAAACATATATCGTGGATGGCTTGCATGCAGATGACATGCACATTTCCGCATAATATTTTTAGAATTTTTTTGAGTGAATACATACAGAAGAGCCCATAATTTTGTATAATAGTTATATGAGTTTCATCATTGAAAATAACTGGCAAAAAGTTCACGGGTTCTAATTGCACATGATTTACTTATGTAACTATATAGCGACATGGTGTGATCTTATCATTCCAACATAAAAAAAATGATGTGGACAATTTGATGGGCTAGAAAAGATGATGTGAATGCTTGCATGTAGATATAGAAAATAATTAATGAGCGTTAGTGGGATGACATGGATAATTGATTGGCTAAAAGAGCAAGTGATGTGGATAGCTTGCATGTAGAGATAGAAAAATAATAACTACACTTAGTGGGGTTTTGCTTTATAAGAAGTATAGATGTGAACCTGCAAAACAAAAACTAAGTGTGCACCTGCATACAAAAACTAAGTGCACACATCTATGAGTTTCTTGGTATTTTCTCGTGATGCATAGACGTGGTTAAAGAGTGGATGCGTGGGGGTGATAAATCCCTACAAACTCTGATCTTTAAGACTTCATTTGAGATATTGTGACAAGATTTAACAGGTCGGCCAAGTAGTTCAACTGAATTTATTTGAGCATTCAAGAAATGAAGTTTGGAAGAGAAACATACTATGATTAAAAGGTAGAATGAAGTTCAACAGATTACATGCCTGATGTAAATACAAGTCGCTTCACTAATCAGTTTACTGTTTCAGGGTAATGCCAAAGCAAGAGCTTGCTTTGACCATTAGTTTGATTAATACCAAAAATATGTTCATCCGTGCTGTATCACTATGTCATGTAATTCAAACCCAAAATGCAGTGGAATCAGTTGGCGAAACGGGTAATGGATTCCATTGCACCTATACCATTATACATTTCACTATACACACTCATTGGGCACTGTTTGTTGGGTTCATGGACCTCAGAATCGAAAACCTCAAAGTAAACATGTTTAAAGAGCGTAAGGAGCGTGATCACAAGAATTCATAGGACCCAAACTAGATCCAACAGTGCATCCTGGTTGTGAAGCGTTCATAATTTCTATCTTGTGACAATAATCCAAACTGGCACAAAGTGACTAGTAAACACTACACAAAGAACGTTGACCAAATAAAACCCTGCAACTGAGCAATTTCCCAGGCCCAATTAGGCTTACCTTACAACGGGACCAGCGGTGGTGGCTGGTGCGGGAGCAATGGCCAATCCCCACTCCGCCTTCTCCGTCGCACTCCCGTACGCTGGCACAGAGCACGCGACTCTCAATCCGCACCCTGCACCCACGCGAGCAAAACGAGGTCAAACAAAGAAAATGCAGAGGAAGGAGCGCAGTCAAAGGGGCGCGTAGCGTACCGAGACGAGGAGCGGCGAGACTCGGGCGCGGGCGGAGGGCTCGTGAGACGGATGCCATGGAGCACGCGGCGGAAGGCGCCATGACTGACAGAGACGGTCTGTGTGGATGTGTGTGGAGTTCCGGAGGTGGTGGAAGGAGAGGAGTGAGGGTTTAAGACTCTGGGGAGTGAGCGGAGGGGAAGTGGCGCGGCTGGCGTTGTCGTCGACGACGAGAGCAGCGGTGGGGACGAGGAAATCGAGGGGCGCCGGGAGAGCCACACATCCGGGCGGCTTCGGCCGCGGCGCGCCTGTGGATCAGGTTCACCTCAGGTGGCTCCCTCTCTCAGCTCCCCTGCGCCGTGATCCCGACGTGCTGCTGACATCCGCGGCCCGCAGCCGACCAGAGCGTTGCCTCGGTTCGGTACGATGCAATGGAAAATAGAGGTGAACCCTATACATCGCCCCGCAGCGACGCTAAAAGCGAGCATCGCCTGAAGAATTCCGTCAATGGGCCGGCCCATCTAGCACGATTTTTTCTTATCTGTTTCTTTTTCTGTTGTTTTCTTCTCTGTTTGTTTCGTTTTTTTTTAAAAGTTTCAGATTTTCGAAAAAGTTTTTTTCAGTTTTTGGAAAATGTTCAGGTTTGAAAAAAATTCAGATTTTGAAAAATGTTCAGATTAGAAATTTGTTCAGATTTTGAAAATTGTTCAGAATTGAAATTTGTTCATATTTAAAATTTGTTCAGATTCAAATTTTGTTCAGATTTGAAAATTTGTTCAGATTCAAAATTTGTTCAGATTCAACTTTTTAAAGATTTGAAAATTAATCAGATTCGAAATTTGTCCAGATTTGAAATTGTTCAGATTCAAAATTTCGTTCGGATTTGAAAATCGTTCGGATTTGAAAATCGTTCAAATTTTGAAAAAAAATCAAATTTTGAAAAAGTTTCGGATTTTGAAAAAATTTCATATTCGAAAAAAATTCAAATTCGAAAATTATTTATATTTAAATGTCAGATTTGAAATTTTGTTCAGATTCAAATTTTCGTTCGGATTTGAAAATCGTTCGGATTTGAAAATCATTCAGATTTGAAAATCGTTCCAATTTCGAAAATTGTTCAAATTTCGAAAAAGTTTGGGATTTTGAAAATTGTTCATATTCGAAAAAAATTCAAATTCGAAAATTATTTAAATTTAAATTTTGTTCATATTTAAAAATGTGCAGATTTTTCTGAAAATATTCAGCTTTAAAAAATAAAAAATAACATTACCTCTTGTATTGGGCCGGTTTTAAAGCGGCCCATGAAGCTGAGTCTTCAGGGTGACGGAAGCCTCTCCCGTCGCCTTGAAGCGACACACAGGCGCTCCCGAAAATAGATTTCTACAGTCGTGACCATAGTGGCTTCGTGGGCCTTGAGGCCACGGAATCTACTTGGGCCAGTCTAATCCACGAGGCCAGGTGCTACGCGAAAAGACTAGCTGTCGAGCGCGCGTACGCTCACGCGGTTCGTGCACGTGACGGAAGAGGTGGTCCGTGCACAGTACGTGGGTGGGTCCCACCCACGTGTCCATCTCCTTCCTTTCTTCTTTCTCCTTCCTTCTCCTTTCTTTTCTATCACCCGTGCACAAATTCCTCCATGATTCGGGGGCCAGCCGAGCCGGAGCCGCCGGAGCCGCGGCTGGCCGCGGCGGAGGCGGTGGAGGCGAGGAGGAGACTTAACGAGGGGGGGTGGGGTTCGCCGGCGACGAGATCCGGTGGTGGTGGGGGCTTAGAGGGATAGCCGGGGCGGCGGCGGACCGGCGGAGGTCGCGGTTTGAGGAGGGCGGGGCGGCGAGGCGGTCGCGGTAGCTCCGCCGGCCGCGGGTGGCAGGGGCAGGCGGTTAGGCCGGCGCCGGCGGCGGGGGTACTGTTCATCTTCGTCCCCCGGAGTTTGTCGCGACGCGGTCGGAAGCGCACGTGCGGGGCTGTCGGAATCCGCGCGAGCGCTCACGCGCGCAAGCTTGCCCCGCCCGGTGCTACGGCCAAGCCTCAATGATTCTGGCATGCTTAAACCACCATCCCACGAAAACGGGCTGCAAAATTATGGTGCAGGCTTCGACAAGGCACGATCAGAACCTAGGAGCATCTGGCCCGTTTAAAAAAAATACATCTTAAAAGCGATTTAAAATGTCCAAAATTTCATCTAAATATGCTTATGATTTTTGAAAATGGGGCAGTATATGTGTATTTTCCTGCGGGCTTCACGCAAGTCACTAGAAGAAGATCATTTTTTCAAATGTCTACTCCGCTTGTTCCCCATCGAGAAGTGTCACATTCTTTTTTTCCCACGCGTTCTTCGCCAAGTGTCACCTCCTCCATTCACGCGGTCTCCGCCTGGGTGGCTGCATGCTTACCAACTGTCGGAAAGAGAGAGAAAAATGGGATGAAGAGGATGATAGAAAGGATGAGATACTATTTGCGGACTTTATCATCTCGATCTCTCCTTCGGATGGCAATGGGTAGGGTATGGGGCGGGTAGAGCAATACCATACCCATATCCGTGTAGCAAATGGGTACAAAACTCTACCTATACCCGTACCCATGGGTATAAAACTTTACCCAGACACATACCCGACGGGTACCTGTACCCGTTGGGTACCTGTACCCGTTGGGTACCCAACGTAGATCAAATAGTACACATATTATACATCATCTAACATTCATCGCTAACACATTGATAAAATAAAAACATTTATCTCAATTAAATAACATATATTTGAGTACATGACAATTATCTCAACTCAAATTGACAATTTTATCATAGGTTCACAAGCTCACGAGAATAAATGTTGGACCTCCACGGGTAAGGTATATAAACGGGCAGGGTATGGGTATACCCACGGGTACGAGGTTATACCGTACCCTACCCGCGACTTAACGGGTAGGGTACGGGTACTACCCATGGGAATAAAATTATGCCCATACCCTACCCATGCGGGTACGGTACCCGCGGGTACCCGTACCCGTGGGTAAAATTGCCATCCTTAATTTCTCCCACCTATGGATTCTATCAAACACTGGTCAATCTCTCCCTTTAGGATTCTATTGATCCGATTGGTCCACGGATGAGAGAAATGGTTCGCCAAGAGCGTGTTAGATTTATGGTTGCGATTCAATACTTACCCCTTGTGTACCCCTTCGTGTTTTTGTCTGTGTCCTTTGTGTTTTCCCTTCTTGTGTTCTTCACATTATTCGTCCTTTCGCTGTCAATCCTTGAAAATTGGGCCACAACCCACATCACCGTGTACCGAAAGATCGCACTTAGCTTTTTCTCAAAATACTCCCTCCAAGTCTGTTTTAAGTGTCGGGAGAAATGAGCATACGACGCACAACTTAATAGCTGCACTAGCGACACTCTTTTGGGATCAGAGGGAGTACTAAGTTCTAGCATTACTAATCCTTGCCAAAAGAAGACGGAACATTGTACTTCTACATGCAAAATGAGTCCATGATTTTGGGGAAGAAAATGAGTCTAATTGTATCCGCCGTGTCCTATAACTCGAAGATCTAGCTAGCGCATGTATAGCACGAAGCCAGCAAATTAAGCTGCTTACCACCTGTGGCATCTGACGTTCTAACGGCTTGCTGTATCGTCGTCAGCAAGCTGGGTAGGCAGGATGGATCGAAGGCACTGAGCTCAAAGATAAACTATCAACATCAATCTATTTCTGGTGCGAGCGGCACATCAGTGCATGCCTTGGTTCACACGGTCCACTGCCTTCACCAAACAGCGCTTAACAAACCCTGATCGCAACCGGCGAGGCAGCACTCACCTAAAAGTCCATCCGGTTCGTTTAGCTGTCGCTCCGGGGAAGAAACAAAATCCGATGTCCCTCACACACGCCATGCAGCGAGCACAAACCTTTTCCGGTTCCTTTCCTCTGTATCTCTCCCGGCCGGTGCCGGTCTCCATCTCCGGCGAATGATTCGGACGTGCCGCGACACATAAGATACGCCTGTTTCCTTGCGGTAGGCGAAGGGAGTTAGTTAAAACTGTAAGCAGGAAGCAACATGAATACATGATTGCATTACGTGTGTGTGGTGTGACACTTGTGCTTCTTACTCTGATATTCTATGGCGGAGCTAGGCAGACGCGCACCCACGGCTGCCTGGGTTAGTTCGTTAGCGCGGAGAGGGACTGCCCCGTGAAGGCAAAGCAAGCTAAGCCAGTAGCAGCAGCATCGGGTCGATCGATCGGCTTTTGCACTGGGACGATGCTTTCGTATCAGTACTGCAGCGCCAACCTCACCTCACCTCACTGACTGACCACGGAAGATCGATGTAGGACCGGGCCACCGTGATAAATTAGCTACTAAGCAAAGGCTAATTTGATACGCCATGGAGAGTTACAGATCTGATCTTTTTTCAGTAGGAGAGGATAGGAACGAGGAATTATATGATTGACTTTTTTTCAATGTTCAGTACTACAAATCGTAGTAGTGAACGTGGGCCATAGTAGCTAGCCGAGCAGCAGTTTGGTGTGTCGTAAGATCGCTTTTTTTTTTTTAAAGGATCAACAACTGCGTTCTCGACAAAGCATAAAACAGAAGAAGAAACAGAAGAACGCAACAGAACAAGCAGTCGAACTCAGCGCAACAGCGACGCCTGAAGAACCTGCAAGGCCCCCCGCTGAACCACCACCACGCCTAGCGCCAAACTCCACCGCCAGAACACCGCCGGAGAAGAATGCACCAGGCCGCCGCCATCCCCGGAGAAGGAAGCTCCCCACACATGTAGAAGACCGCAGAAACCGTCCGCCGCAAGCGACGGAACCGAAGCTCGATGAACGCGCACGGCCATGGCGCCTCCTCTCCGCAACCACCCCTCTTCCAACGAACCCTGCACAGAGCACGAAACCAGCTTGCCGGAGTCCCCGCCGAAGACGCGCCTTGACCTCACCTCCACCCCTCGCCACCACGGCCGGCCAGAGGAGGCAGAAGCACGCCGAAGTAGAGCACGGTGTCGAAGGCATTCATCCCCACGCCACCACGGCCGGCCGGAGAAGCCTGGACACCACACCAAAGGTCGACGAAGAACACCGGGATCCCAGCCCCGACGCCGACGCTCATCAACAGCCCCCATCAAGGAACATGGGCACAGCCGCATCAGAGACATCACCGCCGGAAGCAAACTCCTGTACAGGCTCCACATCCTCGCGACGACGCCGGAGCTCGCGCCGCCGTGCCGACGAGGACCAAGCACAAAAACCACCACTTGGAAGTCGCCGCCGGACCAACCTCCATGCTTGGACACGAAGCTCACAGATCCACCACCGGCCGCCGTAAAGCAAACCTCCGGCCGTCGACCCGAAGCAGTATTATTCACCGCCGCCGTCACCATCGCCGCCGGCAGGAACCCTAAGCTACCTAGCCTAACCTAGACTACGAGCAGACAGATCCGCCCGGCGAATCCACCCCCCACCCCCTCCCGACGGCACCAAGGCCGACGGACAGGAGAAGGGCGGCAGAATCGCCGGCGGAAAGGGGATCGCCTCCCGGTCGCTTGTGTTTTGTAAGAGAAGACATGCAGCTGGTGTAAGCTTAGACAGGAACATAAAAATGGAGTACACCCTTGGTCGACAAAACAGAAAATGCAGAAAATGGCGAGTTCCTGTGAGTTTTGGAGGGTGTAAAATGTTCCTGAGCCTGCATGTGTGGGCAATGGGTCGACTAGTCCGCATCAAGGGAATCAATTAGTATAGCTGAAATGATTAATGCTTTAATTTGGTTCAGTTTTGCATCTCCCGAGTCCAAAAATGTACACGTTGTTTGATGGGGGATGTCCAACCGGGTAAGCGCAGAACCACGAGTCGAACTACAAAACCGGGTGACCCAAAGCCCACTCGAAGGACATCTTCCAAGATACCAGGTCTCTGAAGAACCCGGTAGGCCGGCTCGGGGAAGGCGGCAAACTGATCTCTCCGAATCAGATGACAATCTGTGTATCTCAAAGAGTTCGCTCCATGAAGCCGCACTTGTAACAAGTTAGCTAGCGCCGCCTAGGTCACCCGTCATTTCCCTCTAAACCCTAGTCGGCTCCCTATATAAGGCCGACTAGGCGCAACCCTAGAGGACAGATTCATCTCATTCCATTTTATCGCTACGCTTTCTGATGCTTGAGTTGTAATAATTGAAACCTGATACTTTCGCAAAAATGTAATAAAACAGATGTGTGCATCCTCGTGATGCAGAGGCTGGGGCTTCTCCCCTTTTCTAAAAAAAATCTCATTCCATAGCCTCCGGAGCAACCTTACGCTCTGGTGTGCACATCATTGTACACCCCATCAGATCTAAATACATATAGCAGGAGTAGGTCTTTACCTCGCAGAGAGGGGCCGAACCCGGGTAAACACAATGTGTGCTACCTCTCCGTGGATCCTAAGTCGCCTGGCTCGCACCTTGACTTAAGCAACCCCATGGCATCTGCCGTGATTAACCCACGACAGTTGGCGCCCACCGTGGGGCCAGCGATCGATGTAATTTACTTCATGGAGAGTCCACCACCCGGCACCGGCGTCAAGTTCAGCCCTGCCGCCATGCGTGGCTGCGACAACATCGTCAGCGGCACCTACTTAGAGTATGACGGCATCGGCTACGTCACCGACCCGCACACCTAGCGCGCACCCTTGAGCGCCCCGATCTCCTACGCGATGGCGATCCCTTTCGGGACTGTCGTCACTGCCTATGTCAGCTTCTGCGGCTCTGAGGAGGAAGGCATCGCCTACGACTGCAGCGATGACGACGCCATCCCTTGGCCCGAGACGGCCGACGAGGCCGCCATCGACGCCGCGCTCGTCGACCACATCACGAGCCCGGCAAAAACCGTCCAGATCTCGGACGACGACGACGCCGCCGGGTCGATCTTGCCTATCCTCGACTACGAGTCGGAAGGCTCGGCCGATCTAGCGTCGGACGGCTCGGCAACCCCAGCCGTCATCTACATGTCTGGCGAGGCGGCTAACACTGCCGCCAGCGATTCTGACGCGCAGAAGCAGGCACGTGAGAAGCAGCAGTGCGAACAGGCGTAGCGTGACCAGCAACAGCAAGCGCAGCGCGATCAAGCGCGGCGCGAACAGTAGGCACGCGATAAGCAGCAGCGTGATGAATCTCTCGCCGCGCTGCGGGGACAGGCGGGTCACCTCACCGACCCGCTCGACGTCCCAATCACACCGGTGAACGCGAACGACCAAGCACCTCAGCTTGAGGAGCTGCGTCGAAAGATGGCTCGCCAGAAGGAGGAGCTCCGCAAGAAGGAGCAGGCTATTGATGCCCAGACGACTGCTCTTTGTGTGGTCACCAACTACCACAAGAGTCGCAAATCGCGGCTCCCGCCCGGTGCAGCGACTCGCGCGCTCGACGATGACTTCGTGGGTGGGACCGAGCTGGAAAGGCAGCGCGAGGAATGCCGCAGGTCTCAACCTGGCGGCTCAAACCAAGCGCCTCGACAGCAGCGGCCCACAATGCCGCCTCCAGCACCACGTCCTCCCCCTCCGCAGCGGACACATCTGCCACCGCAGGCGCGAATGACGACGAGGGCGACCTCGCGGTCTTCGGCACGCCCGTCGACTGTATGACTGTTGCAGCCTATCTCTTCAAGAGGTTGCAGGTCAAGGACAACCCCTACTGGAGCAAGGGGCGTAGACTGGTGGAGAAGGCACTGGAGCTGCAGGAGAACATGTCGCAATCCAACAGCAGGCTTCACTCCCGGCAGCCTGCGAGCAAGAAGGCTGCTTGGACACCTCATCAAAGCCAAGGGGACAGAGGATCCCCAAGGCGCAACGCTGCCCCATAGCCGCCGCGCAGCCGTCACGATGAGCCCGCAGTGTCGAGCAACGCGGCAGCCGGAGGCAACCCGCCTCGGCTTGCCCACAACGACGCCCGACACACCATCAACAACAACCAGGCTCCGGCGCGCTCCAACCACTCCGCGCCAGATCTACGCCTACACCTCAACGACATGCGCGCCGAGGCGGCACGCAACGACGAAGACGCGTAGGCCCGAAGTGCTTCGGACCCGCCATCTGTAGCGAGCATTTCCCTAGCAGCTTCAAGGGACCAAGGGAGGCACCGAAATATAACGCCAGCCTAAACCCGAAAACCTGGGTGCAGGACGACCTGGCCGCCATGAGCATCCAGAGCGCCTCCTCGCTCTGTTGTGCGCGTTACTTCCCTCTCATGCTGGAGGGGACGGATCGCACGTGGCTGAACAACTTGCCTCGGAACAGCGTCAACTCCTGGGGCAGTTGAAAAGGCTCTTCATCACCAACTTCGAAGGGACATGCAAGCGCCCGGCTACGGTCGAGGACCTCAAGCGCTGCGTCCAGAAGGAGGGCGAGTCCGCAAGAAAGTGGTATTGCCGAGTCGCCGACCTCATCAACTTGGCAGAACACCTCAGCGTTGACACGGTGCATCCTCACCTCGAGGATAACACCACGCTCGAGTCGCTCAAGCAGAAGCTGAGGCGCTCTCACAAGGGCGACATGACGATGGGCCAGCTGCTTGGCATCGTGCACAAGTATGCTGAGTCCGACGCCACCAAGGACAACTCCGACGAGGAGGAGGACGACAAGAAAGGTGGCAAGAACAAGGGCAAGGCCAACGCCAAGAACTCCAGCACCCACAAGCGCAAGGGCGATGGCGGCTCCGACCTCATCGCCGCCACATCCACGGGAGGCCGTGGCTTCAAGAGCCGGCGCGGCAATTTCCCATGGAAGAAACTCACCGCCACGGAGATCCTAGCAATGCCGTGTAGGTATCACTGCCTGCCCGGCAAGCCGGCCGCCCACACGACTGACGACTGCAGCTGGATGGCTGAGATCGTCAAAGCAAAAACTGGTGCCAAGAAGCGGGCCCCATAAGGAGACGACGACGGTGAGCAGCAGTCGGGCATGCCTCCCACTGCCGGCTTCATGGGCCACACCTTCGTCGGTCTCGACTCCAAGCGGGAGGAGAAGGTCATCCGATGCGCCGTCCACGCGACCCTGCCGGACGTGCCGCAGTGGCTAAACTGGTCTGAGCAGCCGATCACGTGGAGCCGTGAAGACCACCCGCCCCGAGTCGACTACCCGGGCAAGTTCGCCCTGGTCGTCCCCAGGTCAAGGGCTACGTTCTGACCAAGACCCTGATGGATGGAGGATCAAGCATCAACATCCTATACTACAAGACGTTCCAGCGCATGAGCTGCGCGACGACCAGTTGGTTCCCACCGTCACCACCTTCCACGGCATCGTCCTAGGGAAGAAGGCAAAATCGCGCTCGATGTCGTCTTCGGCAACAACAAGAACTTCCGGCTCGAGAAAATATGGTTCAAGGTGGTGAACTTCCGCAGTTCATACCACGTGATCCTAGGGCAATCCGCCTTCGCCAAATTCATGGCAAGGCCCTGCTACGCCTGCCTCAAGCTAAAGTTGCTGGGCCCAACGGCATCATCACCGTCCACGGCGACGTCGACCGCACCATTGAGTACGAGAATGGCAACGCCGTCTTCGCCGAGTCCGTCATCGCCACCGAGCAGTTGGAGAAGCTCAAGCTGCAAGTCGACCCCAACGACATGACGGTCGTCAAGAAGCCGACTCTGGACACTCGCGACAAGTTCCAGTCGGCACAGGAGATGCATCCCGCTGGTCGAGGGCGACTCATCCAAGACGGCGGTGATCGGCACGCACATGGACAGCGCATAGGAAGGCGTGCTCTGCGATTTCCTCCGTGAGAATCGGAACATCTTTGCCTGGAAGACTTCGGACATGCCAGGCGTCCCGAGGGAGCTCGCAGAGCACAAGCTCAACGTCGACCCTAAGATGCGGCCGGTGAAACAATTCCTGCATCGCCTTAATGGCGACAGACACAAGGCTATCGGCGAAGAGATAACCCGGCTCCTAGCTGCCGGATTCATCGCCGAAGTCATGCACCCGGAGTGGCTTGCCAACCCGGTGCTCGTTCTGAAGAAGAACGGTACATGGCGGATGTGCATCGACTACATGGGCCTGAACAAGGCCTGCCCTAAAGATCCATTCACATTGCCTCACATCGATCAACTGATCGACTCGACGGCAGGGTGCGAGACGCTATGCTTCCTCGATGCCTACTCCGGGTACCATCAGATCAAGATGGCGCCCGACCAAGAGAAGACGTCCTTCATCACGTCCTATGGAGCGTTTTGTTACGTCTCCATGCCCTTCGGCTTCAAGAATGCCGGGGCGACTTACCAGCGGTGCATCCAGAACTGCTTGCACGAGCAGATCGGCCGCAACGTCCACGCCTCCGCTACTACAGGATCGGCTTCAAGACATTCAACAACCTCCGCAAGTACAGGATCAAGCTTAACCCGAAAAAGTGCGTCTTTGGCGTACCCGCGGGCAAGCTCCTGGGCTTCATTGTCTCCGAACGAGGCATCGAGGCCAACCTAGATAAGATCAAGGCAATCGAAGCTCTGAAGAAGCCGGAGAAACTAAGAGATGTGCAGCGGCTCATAGGCTGTGTCGCCGCCCTGAGTCGCTTCATCTCACGGCTTGGAGAGAAGGCAATGCCCCTGTACCGACTTCTCAAGAAGTCGGATATGTTCACCTGGGACGACGCGCCAGACGCCGCCTTAGAGGCTCTCAAGAAGACACTGGCTGAGGCACCCATCCTTGCATCACCTCTGGAGAAAGAGCCGATGCTCCTCTACATCGCCGCGACCAACCGAGTCATCAGCGCGGTGGTCATCGTCGAGCGCAAGGAAGATGGCAAGGAACAGCTAGTCCAGAGACCAGTATACTACGTCAGCGAATGCCTGACCGAGTCGAAGCAGAGATACCCACATTACCAAAAACTTGTATATGGTGTATTTTTTGCTTCAAGAAAGTTGAGACACTATTTCATGGGCCACCTGATCACGGTTGTCAGTTCCTCTCCTCTGGCGGACATCATCCGCAACAGAGAGGCAACTGGGAGAGTCGCCAAGTGGGCCTCCGAGTTGCAGCCTTTCGGTCTCAATTACGCCGCACACACTACGATCAAGTCACAGGCACTTCCGGACTTCATCGTCGACTGGATGGAGACGCAGCTACCGGCTCCGACCTACGAGGCCAGACGGTGGACCCTGTTCTTCGACGGGTCCAAGATGTACGAGGGCTCGGGGGCTGGTGCAGTCCTCATCTCCCCTCAAGGCGACAAGATGTGCTACGTGTTGCAGATCCACTTCACCTGCACCAACAGCGTCGCCGAGTACGAAGCTCTTCTCCACGGCCTACGCGTGGCTAAGGAGATGGGAGTCAGCCGCATCAAGTGTTATGGCGACTCCGACCTCGTCGTTCAGCAAACGATGGGGACATGGGATGCAAACGATCCCAACATGGCGGCCTACATGCAGCTCGTCGACCAAGTCGGTGGCCACTTCGCCGGCATGGAGCTGGAACACGTGGACAGAAGAAAAAACGAAGCAGCCGACGAACTCTGTCGTTTCGGCTCCAAGCGAGACCGAGTCCCACCAGGCGTCTTCCTCGACCACCTCCACAACCCATCCATCAAACCGCCGGCTGAAGTCGACGTCGCCAACCCGCCATCACCAGATACGACTCTGGTGGTGGTCGTCTCTGACAACAATGACTGGAGGGAGCCCTACATCGAGTACCTGGCTACCGAGAAGTTGCCAGCCGATGAAGTCCAGGCACGACAAATGGTGCGTCGTGCCTCGGCTTACGCCATCATCAATAACGAGCTCTACAAACGCAGCACGTCGGGGGTTTTCCTCCGCTGCGTCAAACCAGAGGAAGGAAGGCGCATCCTGCACGAGATCCACTCCGGCGACTGCGGCCACCATGTCGGTGCCCGTAATCTGGTTGCCAAGGCGTTCCGGCACGGCTTCTTCTGGCTCTCAGCCCACCAAGACGCATTCGACATCGTCCGCCGATGCGTCGGGTGCCAGAAATACGCTCGCCAGGACCACCTTCCCGCTGCGGCTCTGAAAATCATCCCTCTCACCTGGCCATTCGCGGTCTGGGGGATAGGTATGGTGGGACAATTTAAGACGGCTCGTGGTGGCATGACACACCTCCTCATCGCAGTCGACAAATTCACCAAATGGGTGGAAGTAAAGCCCATCAAGAAGCTCGACAGCAAGACCGCAACCAAGTTCCTCCAGGAAATCATCTTCCGCTTTGGCTACCCGCACAACATCATCACCGACAACGGCACGAACTTCGCCAAGGGAGAGATGAAGGCCTTTTGCCAAGAAAAGGGTATCCGCCTCGACCTGGCATCAGTCGCCCACCCGCAGTCGAACGGGCAGGCGGAGAGGATGAACCAGACGGTGCTAGCCGGGATCAAGCCATGACTCCAAGTCCCTTTGGAAAGGACGCCAGGTTGCTGGCTAGACGAGCTACCAGCGGTAGTCTGGGGCATCAGGACCACTCCTAACCGATCCATCGGCTATACCCCCTTCTTCATGGTGTACGGTGCGGAAGCCGTCATGCCCACAGACCTCGTCCGCTGATAGCGGTGATCTTGTCGACGTTCGCAGTCGAACGGGTTTTAGGGTTTAGGCTTGCGGTGATCTTGTCGATGTTCATCCGCTCATAGCAGCCACAGACAAGGGAGAGCGCCAGGGTAGCAGCACTGCGAGCTGACGACTGCCGCACCTAGCCGATCACTGTCGGCATCAGCTGGAGAACCCGCGTGACCCGACTGGTGGGCGCGGGAACTCCCTCCTCAGGCGAGAGGACCTGGACAACGGAGTTGGTCAAGTCGCGCACCTCGCGAATGAAGACGCCAACCCGATGCACCTGCTCTCCAGCCGTCAAGCCACGCGCGTCCTCACTGTCGTGGGTTAATCTCGGCAGATGTCATTACGGTGACTTCGTAGGTGTGGGGATTGCGCGAATTAAGCGTCTCCGAGCTTAAGATCACAGGGCACGAAGAAGACAATGTTTACCTAGGTTCGGCCCCTCGATGCGAGGTAAAGACCTACGTCCTGCCTATCCTAGATTGGAATTGATATGAATATGGTGTTACAAGGGTAGGCGATCGATGTGTCGAGTCGCCATAAGTTCTAGGGTTTGGAACTTGTGAGCTTTCCCTTCTAAGTCCTGCGAGTCCTCCTTATATACACGGAGACTCACAAGGTTACAAGGAAAGATTCTCCTTCTAGGAAAGTATAAGCCGGAGTCCTACTTGGAAACTAAACATCTTCGTGTCTTCCAAGTCAAGTTATCTTCAATCTTCTAGATCTTTCTCATCACGATCTTGGGTCGGCCCATCTTCGTGTAAGCCTGGTGCGGCCGTGAAGTCATAATAAGCCGCATTTCACTTGATGATCTGCGGGTTAAGTATTCCCCCGACATTATCTCCCAAGTGTAGCCTGAATTTCATAAAATGAGGAGCAGTATCTTCCAAGCCTTTTTGTAGAGCGAATGTCTTGAATATTTAGGCTAAACTTCCACTCCTTGGCTTGATTTTCAATGTGGCTCTTCTTCTTGGTCGACTCAAGATCATGTTGGATTAAGCCTTCGTTGTAGCAACAAGCTTTTTCTTCCCCTATGTTTAGATTTCCTGGGAAGTGCATCCTCAAGCTGGCTGCAATGTCCTCTTGTTTCTTCAAGAATATTGCTTCAATTTTTTGATAACATAACCGTAGCCCCCAAGGATTGAGTTGGTTGGCTTTACGACCATCTCAATGCTTCTTGAAATACAATGACCATCTCCTGAAACCTCAAAAAACGAGTACTTTGATGTCTCAAAAGTAAAATGATTAGGCTGTAAATAACTTTGTGCACATAAATTGACATGTAAATAGGTTTGTGACTAATTTTGTACTATAGGCAGTACATTGACCTGTAGATAGGTATGTTGATATCTTTGTACTATAGGCAGTACATTGACCAGTAGGTTGGTCTGTCGATTTTCTCAGATACCCTTTAAGGGGGCCCTTGCGTGACTCAGTATTTCCCAAGAAAAATGTGCGTTTAGGGTCGAGAACGTCCATGATAGGCATTCAGACTCGATTGACGCCACACGCTGGTACTTTGGCCACATAATGCAAGTTGCATCCAACCTTAAGGCTGATCAATCAGAATAATGCCAGTAGTTTGGCGATTCTAAGGTGATAAGCTGAGCTCATAGAGTATCAAAGCCCCCAAGGAACCAATGATAAATAAAATAAAAGACTCAACAACTCAATGAGGTGAAACGACAATCTTCTGTAAACCAGAAGGGCCGGCTTTATTTCATAATCATTGTTGATACAAATTTTTGTGGTACGACCGCGCGTAGGTGGCGGTCGATTTTTGATACAATCAGCTGTAAGTAGCTGTAATGATATAGCTCTAAGTAGCTTTGATGATAACAAGCTCTAGTTAGCTGTGAAAGTGATATTCAACTGTAGTTAGCTGTAAAAATGATACTCAGCTCTGATTAGCTGTGACGATGATACCCAGCTCTGATTAGCTGTGACGATGATACCCAGCTCTGATTAGCTTTTAGGTGTAATATGGTCGCAATTGTGCGATATTCCATGGTCGGGGTAGTTCGAGACGATCCTCAAATTTTGGACGGCTGCTATTTTCTTCTCTGATGTCCAGCAAGTAATATGACCCATTATGCAGATTCTTGCTGATGATGTCGGGCCCTTCCCAGGGGGAGGATAATTTGTGCATTCCCTTGTGGTCTTGCTTGAGTTGCAACACCAGGTCCCCTTCTTGAAAGGCGCGGGTCTTGATACGTCGAGCATGATATCTCCGCAAATCTTGATGATATATTGCTGACCTTGATGCAGCTAAATCTCTAGCTTCTTCCAAAGTATACACCGAATCTTGTCGGGCTATCTCATTATCTGTCTCGACGTAAGCCGTGACCCTTGGTGAATCATCTATGATATCGCTTTGCATTACTGCTTCTGCCCCATAGACCATAAAATATGGCGTATATCCTGTAGACCTGTTTGGGGTTGTTCTTAAGCTCCATAACACAGCTGGCAGTTCATCCACCCAACATCCTGGAGAGGCTTCAACCTTTTCAATAAGGCGTGGCTTAATTCCATGGAGGATCTCCTGGTTGGCACACTCTGCTTACCCATTGCTTTATGGGTGTGACACTGATGCAAGGTCCAATCTTATTCCGTTGTTCGCACAAAAGATTCGAGTGGATCCTTCAGAAGCAGATGTTGAACAGATTGTCAGAATATGCGATGGATGTCAAAGATCTTGTCGAGCATATCTTTGACATCCATCACATATTCTGACAATCTGTTCAGCATCTGCTAACGCCGCGAGCCAGAAGAAACCATGTCTAAACGCCTTTGCCACCAAAGATCTGGACGAAGCGTGATGGCCACAATAGTCTGCATGAATTTCGTTCAAGATTTTTCATCCTTCTTCTGGCGATACGCATCTCTGAATGTGCATGACACACTTCTTTTGTATAGCTCATTGTTGATAATTGCGTAAGCCTTGGATCGACGTATTATTTTTCGAGCTTCCACTTCATCCTCTGGGAGCTCTCCACGAGCCAAGTATGCCATGTAAGGTGCTGTCCACTCCGGTTGTTCATGCAAAGCCGCAACTAATGCCGACTCAACTTCTGGATCAATAACTTCTAGCTCGGTTGGAGGCTTAAGTGATGGGTTATGTAATGCATCCAGGAAAACATTAGGTGGTACTAGCTGTCTGTTAGACCCTATGCGGGACAGGGCATCTGCTGCTTTGTTTTGCCTTCTATCAATGTGGTCAACTTGGAACCCAACAAAATGTCCTGCAATCTGATCAACTTCTCTTCTGTATGCCGCCATGTTAGCATCCCTGCTATCCCATGTACCAGACACCTGTTGTGCCACCAGGTCTGAGTCTCCAAAGCACAGTATGCGAGTTATATTCATTTCTTTCACAATGCGAAGTCCGTGGAGTAGCGCCTCGTATTCTGCCACATTGTTTGTGCAGCTGAAGTGTATTTGAAGCACATATCTCAGCTTGTCTCCCTTGGGGGATGTTAACACAACTCCAGCCCCAGATTCTTGTAGCTGTCTGGATCCGTCGAAATGCATGACCCAATATTTTGTATCTAGAGTACTATGAACTGACTGAATTTCTGTCCAGTCATTGATGAAATCAGCCAAGGCTTGCGACTTAATGGCTGTTCGCGGCTTATAATTGATGTGATATGGTCCCAGCTCTATTGCCCACTTGGCTATTCTTCCCGTGGCTTCACGGTTACGGATTATATCTGCCAATGGTGCTGCGCTGACCACCGTTATTGGATGTTCTTGGAAATAATGTTTCAGCTTGCGACTTGCCATGAACACGTCAAATACTAGCTTTTGCCACTGGGGGTACCGTTGTTTGGAAGCTGTAAGCACTTCCATGACGTAATATACTAGCCTCTGGACTGGATACTCCTTCTCTGGTTCTTGCCTTTCCACAACTGCCACTGCACTGACTGCTCGTGAATTTGCGGCGATGTAGAGCAGCATGGGCTCTTTGTCTTTAGGAGCCGTGAGAACTGGTGCATTTGTCAATTGAGTTTTCAGGGCTGTGAAGGCTTCGTCCGCTTCGTCATTCCAAACAAAGGTGTCTGATTTCTTCAGCAACCTGTACAAGGGCAGAGCTGTTTCTCCTAGTCTTGATACGAAGGGACTTAAAGCTGCGACACATCCTGTTAGTCGTTGTACGTCTTTGAGGCTCTCCGGCTTTTTGAGCTCCGTAATGGCCTTTATCTTCTCAGGATTGGCTTCTATGCCTCTTTCTGATACTATAAACCCTAGGAGCTTTCCTGCCGGTACTCCAAAAACACACTTCGTAGGGTTGAGCTTCATGTTGTATCTTCTCAAATTGTTGAAGGTTTCCTTGAGATCACTGATAAGGTCCTTCCCTCTTTGCGACTTAACTACGATGTCGTCCACGTAGGCATGTACATTGCGGCCTATCTGCTCATGTAGGCAATTCTGTATGCATCTTTGATAAGTCGCACCTGCATTCTTCAACCCGAAGGGCATGCTGACATAACAAAAAGCTCCAAAAGGTGTGATGAAGGATGTCTTTTCCTGATCTTCCTCCTTCATCTTGATCTGGTGATAACCTGAATTGGCATCCAGAAAGCATAATACCTCACACCCGACTGTCGAGTCAATCACTTGATCAATTCTTGGCAAAGCGAACAGGTCTTTTGGGCATGCTTTGTTGAGACTGGTGTAGTCGATACACATGCGCCATGTTCCATTCTTCTTCATGACCAGGACCGGGTTTGCCACCCACCTAGGGTGAAATACCTCAGTGATGAATCCTGCGGCTAATAACCGGGCTATCTCCTCTCCTATTGCTTTTCTTCTGTCGTCATGGAAGCGCCGTAACGGTTGTTTCACTGGCTTAGCCATTGGGTCCACGTTGAGGCTGTGTTCTGCTAACTCTCGCGGCACCCCTGGCATACCTGATGGCTTCTGACGAGGGGTACACTCATCAAATCCCATGGTTAAGGACCTAGGGTTGAGATTATGGGGAGAGAATATGGTAGTACTGGTAGTTTCGTCGGCTGACAAGCAGAGGCAAAGATTTACCCAGGTTCAGGCCCCTCGGGTGGAGGCAAAGACCCTACTTCCTGCTTGTCTGGTATTGATTGTGTGGATTATGCGATTCCAGGGGAGCTCTGGCGAGGTATCGATCTCGCTAAAGCTTTTGGTGGTTCGAGTATGGCTTGGTCCCTAGATCGGCATCCCTCCTAGCCTTTAAATAGGCTGGGTCTCGGGAGTTCGTAACCGACCTAGTTTACACGTAAGGAAAGTCTAAACCGACTATACCTATGTCTAATCTTGGAGGGTACTCCATCTTCTTGGGCCTCTTGTCTTGGGCTTCGAGTAGGCTCTTCGCTATTGGGCCTTAGTCGTCACGTGCACCGGGTACCCTCACGGTAGGGTACCCGAGATGTATACCCTTGTCAGCTTCCATGCGAAGATATCTTTATTCTCCCGAAGAAAAGCGACTAGGGCTTGCTCCCGTTCCCCTTCCATATGCGCCCCAATGCTTGCTTGCTTGGGTGAATCTCCGGGAACAAGGTCTATTTGTTTTGTGTCTTGCGCCGCTTTAAATTTGATCTGCGGCTCAGCTGTTGGTGTTCGAACCACACTCATATCGTTTGGGTCGATCTGCGACTTGTACGTCTTGAGTTCTTTGGCCGCACAGGCTGACTCTGCGAAAGCCGCATCTCCTTCTTCACATTCAATCGCCTTTTCTCTGTCTCCGTGCACAGTAATGACCCCTTTAGGTCCTGGTATCTTTAGTTGTAGGTACACGTAACAAGGTCTGGCCATAAATTTGGTAAATGTTGTTCGTCCAAAAAGGGCATGATATGGGCTTTGGAATCTCACTACCTCGAAACATATGAACTCGCTACGGAAGTTGTCTTCTGTCCCAAATGTTACTTCCAAAGTTATCTTTCCCACTGGCTGGGCGGATTTTCCTGGGACAATCCCGTGAAATATTGTTGTCGTATGCTGTAACCTGGAATCTGAGAGCCCTTGGCGCTTGAAGGTGTCATAGTACATGATGGTTATGCTGCTTCCTCCATCCATGAACACCTTGGTCAGCTTGTATCCAGCTACGTAGGGAGCCAAAACCAATGCGAGTTTCCCTGGCTCTCAGACCTGTGGCGGATGGTCCTCGCGACTCCAGGTTACTGAATGATCGGACCATCTAAATCATTGAGGAGTCACTGGAACCACGACATTCACCTGTTGACTTCTGCTGCTTAACTTTTCTTCCCGTTTGGAGGTGTTGCTGACTATGGTATGATACTGTCCCACCTGCCTAGGATTGCCTGCATTGTTCTGTCCAGGTCCTGTATTTTGAGTCACATTGTTGCGGTTATCTCCATTATGATTCCCCAGGTTTCCTCCATTAGGATGGCTTCCATCCTTCCACCTTTTGTAGTAGTTGCATTGTGCCTTTGTGTGGTCCGCTGCCTGTCCGTTACTTCCCGTATGAAGATCACACGGCCGATTAAAGACCTCTTCTAAATTAATCGGACAGAAACCTCTGTGGCGATTCCTTCCTCGATGGCTTTTAAACCTGTCATTGGTATTAGCAACGAGTCCGGAACCTGCCTCTTCACCCTTCCTTTTGTTGTTGTTGCCGTTATTGGCACCGTTTTGATGGTGGTTCCTGCCCCCACCCTTCTTGCTCTTTGCATCGTTGCCTTCTGCTTCACCGTCGGAGGCGTCCTTAGTTTTATCTGAACCGGCGTACCTATTGGCCGCGTCCATCAGCTCTCCCATATTTTTTACCTTGTCTTTCATGCGTCCAAGTTTGTGGATGAGTGGCTCAAATTTGCATTTCTTTTCAAGCACTAGTACCGCGAAACTTGCTGGTATATTATCCGATGAATGGATTATTTTCGCGACTCGCCTCATCCAGTGGCGGCTTGACTCTCCTTCCTTCTGGACACATCTTTCTAGGTCCTCGATGGTGCAGAGTCGCTTGCACGTCCCTTGGAAATTCTTGATGAATGTTTCCTTCATCTCCTCCCAAGTGTGTATGGAGTTAGGGGGCAGGTTTTGTAACCAGATATGAGCCGCACCTTCCAGCATCATATTTAAGTATCTTGCGCATATCTCCTCCGAGGCGTTTAAGATGCTCATTCCCATCTCGTAATTATTCAGCCATGTGGTAGGATCCATGCTAGCATTGTAGTTTGCCACCTTGCGCGACCCTTTAAAATCTTCTGGAAAAGGTTCTGACCTGATCTTCTCACCAAAGCATACCGGCCCCTTAAGTCGCGAAGCCAGAGCCGTTGGTGTTCTGGCTGGTTGGGCAATTCCTGCGGGCCGCGCCTGTTCTTCAATCACGGCGGCTTGGGCTGTAGCGACTTGTGCCCTAGTTGGCACGTCGGCTTGCGATTGTTGCTGCTGCAGGGTGTTCGGGTTGTTGGTTGGAGGTCTACTATGGATGCTCCTCTCCGCTACTGCCCTGTTATTGTTTCAGGTGGACTGCACCTGCCTTTTGCGGCTTGTCATATTGGCCTGATGCACGATGGCAGTGCTTAGCATCTCTATTGCACGTCGCGCCTCGGCGTTGACCAGGTTGTCCCCAGTCGGCATTACCTGAGCTAGGATACCAGTTGCTGCATACACATTATCCGCAGGGCTGGGATAATGCCCTTGCGGAGTGTGGAATCTTCTGGGTCGCTGTGATGATGGTAGCCTGACTTCTTCATTGGTGGGCAGCCCTTGTGCTGCGACTCCCGCTGTCAATGGGCCTGCTGCGCCAGGTGTAGGTGGGAATTCTACTGTGGGATTAGTCGCGCGAACTCGTGCTTGCGAGTTGACCTCTGCTACTTGAGCCGCGCCCTGTGCAACGTTAGCTGCTATCCGCTGGGGCTCCTCCTGGATCCTTTGGTCCTCCCGAGCGAGTGGATCGCGCTCTTCTTCCATCCTCTGTACTTCCTGTAGGAGCTCTGCCCTAGCGGCCTCAATTTCCGTTGCCCGTACAGCGGCGTTTGCGACTGATACTGGAACGAGCAGCAGGTTGTTGATGGGTACGAATCTCTCGACTTCCCCCGCGGTTCCTGACATGCGTGCTTCTCCAGCCATGTATATTCCAGTAGGCATCACTTCCTGATCTGATGCTGAGGTCGTCTCTAGAGCGTAGCCCATATAGTCTTCCTCAAGGTTGGGGATGATAGATCCAAAATCCTGTGAGTCCATACTTTCCTCGGATCCTTCTTCTTCTTCCAAGTCGCTGTTCCGATCCGATCTCGACGAGTTGAAGATGTAACCAACGAAGACGTAGACATTACCGAACAGGATCACGTGGCCAGTTTGCACGTAATCTGCTTCCGGCCCCCACTCGGAATCATCAATCAATGGGATCCCATCGACCACCTTTACCTGGCCGGTGACGAGGTTCTCCGCCCCTGGCCTAGATCCGACGCAGAACATTACGCTCTTGACCGCAGGCCCCACGGTGGGCGCCAACTATCGTGGGTTAATCTCGGCAGATGTCATTACGGTGATTTCGTAGGTGTGGGGATTGCGCGAGTCAAGCGTCTCCGAGCTTAAGATCACAGGGCACGAAGAAGACAATGTTTACCCAGGTTCAGCCCCTCGATGCGAGGTAAAGACCTACGTCCTGCCTATCCTAGATTGGAATTGATATGAATATGGTGTTACAAGGGTTGGCGATCGATGTGTCGAGTCACCGTAAGTTCTAGGGTATGGAACTTGTGAGCTTCCCCTTCTAAGTCCTGCGAGTCCTCCTTATATACACGGAGACTCGCTAGGTTACAAGGAAAGCTTCTCCTTCTAGGAAAGTATAAGTCGGAGTCCTACTTGGAGACTAAACGTCTTCGTGTCTTCCAAGTCAAGTTATCTTCAATCTTCTAGATCTTTCTCATCACGATCTTGGGTCGGCCCATCTTCGTGTAAGCCTGGTGCGGCCGTGAACTCATAATAAGCCGCATTTCACTTGATGAGCTGCGGGTTAAGTATTCCCCCGACACTCGCCTATCCAGGAAGACTGGTCAAAAAGCATTAAGCAAAAGGTTCCAAATTTGGAAAACTTACCCCAGACGTTGGTGGCAACATCTGCGACTTGGCCAGGCAACTCCTTCATCTTGGTCAAGTCGCTGGCGCTCGGCGACGGAGATAAAACCCTCGCGGGCCTTCTCCAACTCGGCACGCAGGCGTCGCGACTCCTGCTTCTCGGCCTCGAGGCGACGAGCTGCCGACCGCAGTTCCTCCTGCAAAAAAAAGAGAAAGCAATGGTTACTCGAACCACACAGACGAACAAGGGGGTTGCACCTCGGGTCGTCTCTACAACGACATTCAGGCGACCCGGGGGCTAGCCCCAACAATGACTTATAAAAACCGAGCCGAACGCTCGGGGGCTGCGCCTCAGTTTACCTCTACACCAACACTAAGGTAACCCGAGGGCTACGCCACCCCAATCACAGCGTCCAGATATACTATGAAGACCCGAGCTGCCTTCTACAAACACAACCCGGGCCTTGGGGGCTACATACGGCTACAAGTCGCAACAACAAAATTAAATCTACATACCTCGTGGGCCTCCACCGCTATCTGGACGGCGGCCTTGAAGTCCGGCTTCTCCGAGCCGGTAGCCGAGGCCCTCGCACCAGAGAAAGATCTCGGGGGCGGGGTAGCCAACCTAGCCGCTGGAGCCGTCGCGTTCGCGGTGCAGGCCGACGCCGTCACTAGCGCCAAGGACTCCGTGGAAGCTGTGGTGCCCACGGCGCCAGTCGGCACAACCGTGCTGGCGACGGCGGTCCCCAGGGCGACTTCTGGCCTAGAGGACGCAGGCACTTCACCACCTCCACCTAAGGACGGAGGAGACGGAGTCGCCGCTCGTGCGGTGGGCTCCTCGACCCGCGCTACAGGCTCCGTTCTTGCGGCCCCATCGGCCAGCGCCTCCTCCAAGTCGCTGAGGGAGGCGTCCTCCGCCCTGCGACAGATGCAAAGGTCAAAATCAAGCCAGCGGACCCAGCGAAACCTTGAGCCACCAATCTCCACCAACCTCTCAGTGACGGGAGGGCGGGTTGAGATCCGTATCCCCCCCCCCCGAGCAGGGTGCGGGAGGCGGAGACGTCGGCGTCGTCGCGGGTATGTCCCGCGCCGACTTCTTCTTTCGCTCAGCGGCGACGGTTCACCGAGTAGAGGCGGCCAGCGGCTGCTCCGTGGGCGGCGGCTGGTCCTGAGGCTTCTGCCCCTCGGTCGTCCACTTGCACTTCCTCCGAAATCGGAGGGGAGCGTCTTCATCAGCATCATCAAGTGTCGGGTCCTCAGACCTGGCATGTCTCTCTACTTCCTCCTCATATTCATCCGATTGGATGGGGATGGGGTGACACGAGGAGGAGTCGGCTTCATGAGCCGCGCCCATAACTTCGGCCTCGTCGTCGGAGTCACGCTCGACGACGTCGTTTGGCCCGGCCGGCACCATCGGTGCTTCTCCGTGAACCGGAGGCAACCCGACGAGGCTTCGGAACTCCTAAACCAGAAAGAAGGAGACGGCAACACGAACAATGAAAAAGACGTGCAAAAGCGTCAAATAAATAGCAAGGCAAAAGGAAAGAAGACAACTCGTAGAGGACAAGAACTCACCTCCGGGGCCGGCTTCTTCGCGGTGGGGGCTCGGAGGCCGCCCACTTCCACATCCACCACGGGATGGGCCGTCAGGCGCTTCATCTGCAGGGCAAACTTGTCTTGCGGGTCATGGCGGCCTGGGTCTTGTCGACCCGAGTACTCGCCGATCAAGGTAGGGCGGGCCCGGAGCGGGGCGACTTTCCTCTTCATCCAGGTGGCGATGAGGTTAAGCCCCGTCAGGCCCTGCTCCTGCAGCTGCTCCAGCATCCGCGTGACGACTGGCATGTCGTCCGCCTGGGCCAGCTCCTGGAGATTGTGGGGACGGCTCGGCGACGCGGAGATGGTAGGAATCCCGACATGGCCGTCCAGAGCCGGCTCCCGCATGTAGAAGGCCGACTTCCTCTAATACACCTTGTTGGGGAAGCCGATGTCCAGGTAGTCAACGTCGTTGCAGACCTGGAAGTTCAAGCCGCCACACGGCTGCATATCTCCACTCTTCCCCAGCTTCCCGGGGAAGATGCGCAACCACAAGGGGAAGTATGGCGCACATCCGTAGTACCCTTCGCAGAGTACCAGGAAGCAGGAGAGGTGGAGGATGGACTTGGGCGTCAGGTCATGTACCTGGAGCCCGTAGAAGTCAAGGAAACGCCGGAAGAACTCCGATGTGGGGAAGCCGAGCCCGCGCTCGACGAAGGCGAGGAAAGCGACGAACTCTCCTGGCTACGGGCGCGGCTGCGGATCCGCGGAGGCGATCCGCCATCTCCCCTCCGAGGCCGGCGGCAGTCGCCCCTCCGCGGCGGCCTGCTCCAGCGCCTTCAGTGTCACGGAGGATCGCTCCCATTTTCTCTTCGGAGCCACCATCCTCGCCGGAAGGAACGACGGGGAGTGCGAGTGGCCGATGGTGGCGGTGGCGCAGAGGACGAGTGCGAAATGGAGAAGATGAGAAGGCAGTGAGCGCGAGGAAGAAGGTGTGGAATGCCCTCTCGCGGCCTGCCCGTCTCCCTCTAAATAACCGCGGTGACTGCGGCAGTTACCGCAGTGATTGCGCCGCCCACGTCACCCACGTCGCACGACGCCCCATTTATCGCGCCAGCGTGCCGGAAAATGCGGCCACAATTGGGCCACGTAACGGCTTCAAGTCCTCCTGGCCGCACGATCAGCCGCACGCGGCTTGGGCCGTCATCATTACTTCTGCTCCATCCCGAGGTGGAGGCAGTCGAGGCGATAAATTGTCCCGTCAATCAGATCGACACGTCAGGTGGACAAACACTAGAAAACAGGCAGTCAAAGATGTTGTGACGTCATCCGGAGAATTCGAGGAGACAACTCGGCAAGGAGGCGAGTCGACATGGCAAGGCGTCCCATCGGGCACGAGCCGGCATCAAACAAAACTTGAGTTAGACCGGACGCTGACGCCTCAGTTCACTACTCCACCTTTTGTTTTCTCTGTTTCAGGAGTTCGATCAACGACACGACTCAGCAACCCGCAAGACGGAGATCAAGCCGAAGATGAGTCCCTGGCGAACTCGGGGGCTAATGATGGGGGGATGCCCAACCGGGTAGGCCCAGGACCACGAGTCGGACTACAAGACCGAGTGGCCCAAAGCCCACTCGGAGGACATCTTCCAAGATACCGGGTCTCCGAAGAACACGATAGGCCGGCTCGGGGATGGCGGCAAGCTGATCTCTCCGAATCAGATAACGATCTGTGTATCCCGAAGAGTGCGCTCCACGAAGCCGCACTTGTAGCAAGTTAGCTAGCGCCGACTAGGTCACCCGTCATTTCTCTGTAAACCCTAGTCGGCTCCCTATATAAGGCCGACTAGGCGCAACCCTAGAGGACAGATTCATCTCATTCCATTTTATCGCTACGCTTTCTGATGCTTGAGTTGTAATAATTGAAACCTGATACTTTCGCAAAAATGTAATAAAACAGCTGTGTGCATCCTCGTGATGCAGAGGCTGGGGCTTCTCCCCTTTTCTAAAAAAAAATCTCATTCCATAGCCTCCGGAGCAACCTTACGCTCTGGTGTGCACGCCATTGTACACCCCATCTGATCTAAATACATATAGCAGGAGTAGGTCTTTACCTCGCAGAGAGGGGCTGAACCTAGGTGAACACTGTGCGTGCTACCTCTCCGTGGATCCTAAGTCACTTGGCTCACACCTTGACTTAAACCACCCCCATGCCATCTACCGTGATTAACCCACGACGTTGTTAAGAGCAACACACTCATAAAGATGTGATTATAATAGATTTGTAGCAGCTAGCTCGATGAACAATACTCCCTCCGTTCGGAAAATGATGTCACGAAAATGGATGTCTCTAGCACTAACATTTGTCTAGATACATCCATTTTGTGACATCCTTTTCCGAACGGAGGTAGTAGCATATAGTCTTTGTTCACAGTTATAAGATGTTTTAACATTTTTCTGAAACACGTGTATTTACACGCGTTTTAGCGTGTAGTTTCACACATTTCGATCCATATGTACTCCTCATTACAATATCTAGAAATATCTTATACTCATGTTTCATAATACAAGATGTTTTAGTTATTCCAATACGAATTACATACGTATATATATAGACATATTTTAGTGTGTAGATTTACTCTCTTTTTTTAGTATGTTGTCCGTATTGAAATATGTAAAACATGTTAAATTATGGATCGAAGGACGTAATTGTGAACCGGGAGAGTAATAAGCAAAGATAGGTCGGAATCAAGGTGCACAACCATTGGCTGGACTACGAACGAACCCGACCGTGCTCCGGTAAGCGGCGGCTTACACTTGCCATTTCGCTCTCGCAGGCGTGCGGGCTCCACGGTCTCCTCTGCTCCTGGCATGCGCCCCGCTTTATAAACACGCGCTGCCTGAACCTGTGTACGCACCACCTCCCTGATCGCCGTCCTCTCTTCGGAACCTAATCGAGCGCCAAGAGGTATTACGAACAAGCCAAATCAAACTGATTCCTGCCATGTTTGATCTCATATTTGGTTTCGTTTTCTCTTCCCGTTTAAATCTTGCAAGATCATCCGCTCAACGCAACAACTAGAGACCTTTGCCTATCTAAAAGTGATGAAATTACCACAGTTTTTCTTGTCAATTTATTGTTAACATTTTTTTATATGATTTGTTCTTGACATTTCGTTCCGTTTCATTTGCACAGAATAGTTTGCGGAGGAAATCAGTCATGAGCCCATCGGTCATGCAGGAAGCGCTCGTCTCTCCGGCCAATGCCGACCGCCTCCGCTCGGCCTTCGAGCTGAAGTCGTATGCTTTCGGGGACCAGCGGATGTCCTCCTCGCCGCGCTACCTCCCCAGCGGTGACGACGCCCTGTACCGGTGCTCCTCCCCCTTCAGCCCAAGCCTGGGTTTCTCCTCGCCGTCGCCGCTTGCCACCTCCGTCTCGCTCTCGCCGTCCTCCTCCGCCTCCCTTGTGGACGATGCCGACTACGGCGGCGCGGCGATCTCCGACGCCACGGGCCACCGGCTCCATCTCGCGCGACTCGCGCTGCAGTACCAGGAGGTGGTCGATCGATACGAGCTCTGCCTCTCCCACCTCGCCGAGGCAGTCGATGAGGCGGCGTTCCTCCGCCACGAGAATGCCGAGCTCCGCGTGGCCAATGGCGACCTCGCTCGCCGCATCGCGCTGCTGGGTGGCAAGCAGACAGCCGCCGTCGCCATCGCCGACGAGGTCCGCCGGTTCCGCCTCGGCGAGCAGAAGGCCGCTAAGGATCAGCGCGTGCCCGACAGGCTCGCCGTGCTGCCGAAGAGCATCTCCGTCCGTTCCAACGACTACCTCAAAATGAACCAGCCTGTGCCGGCTGCCGCCACGCCGGCCGCCGCCTATAACCGCAAGCCTCGCGCGTCGAACCCGACCAACCCCAGCTCGGTGAGTCCCACTTCCCGTCGGTCTCACGAATTCCACATACAGTCTCCGCTCAAATGGGCATTTGACATTGTCGCGCTTCGTACCACGCATGGATCATCAGCAGCGCGCGTACGCCGGTGCGGACGGCGGCAAGAAATGGAGCGATGAGAAGAAGATCAGCAATCGGACGCGAGCAGCGGCGCGGCGGCGGAGCTGGACGTGTGCAACCAGGGCATGTTCAAGACGGAGCTGTGCAACAAGTGGGAGGAGACCGGAGCGTGCCCCTACGGCGACCAGTGCCAGTTCGCGCACGGCGTCTCCGAGCTCCGCCCCGTCATTCGCCACCCGCGGTACAAGACCCAGGTCTGCCGCATGGTGCTCAACGGCCAGGCCTGCCCCTACGGCCACCGCTGCCACTTTCGCCACTCGCTCACGGCCGCAGAACGCCTCCTCCACCGCTCTTAATGGCAGGGCACGGCCAGCCCTGTTACATCACCCTGTGCTGGTACCGTTGTTAATTTACTGTCCCAGGTCAATCATCTATATTAAAACTGTACAAAAACACCAACTCCGTAAATAAATAATATAAGAATATAAAGGGAACCGAACGGTAGAGTTAGCGCCCGCAATGTGAATATTTACGTATACAAGAGTAGTCGTCTCGTCAGCATTTCAGAACTGTGTATGTTGTTGGTGTTTGGGTTCCGTGATAATCTGTTTCCAAATCCGTTTCGAGAGGACGATCGACATGATACAATAAAGTAAGTAGAGTGTAGATTGGGGAACTAGTGACTGTCATTTTGTTTCTATGATGAGCATTAGATCTTGTGTACAAGCTCTGTACTTTCTTCAGATTACTTTTCTACTCCTGAAATTTTCCTTTGTAATTTCAGTAATTTTGCAGTATATAAGTTGGCATTTTTTCTCGCAGAAACAACGCTACAGGTTCCCCTTGGTCACTTTGTCCTAATGCTCTTTGTACTCTGCTTACTCTGATTGCCTCTAAACGTGTTGTAGGAAGGTTTTTTTTCTTCCGGAAAACCAGTTTTAGCTAGCTTGGGGTCAGAGTCGGCCCATAGGCCGGGCAAGAAGAGCACCTGCCCAGGGCCACGACAAGAGAGGCACCAAAAAATGCTAAAGTATCTAATCACTATGTTATTATTCATTATTACTCTCTGTAAAAATAAATAATGAATGCCCTTTTATGGTCACTACACACACTGACCATGATTTTTATTATAATATTCTAAGAAATATTATAAATACATATTTAAAAAGTATTCCTTAAGATAAAATGCAATGATGCCATTTATACAAGCTCAGTTCATACACTTTGATATTATTTGTGGTCAGAGACGTGAACTCAAGATGGTGAAAACCATGCTTATCTTACATTTTAGGACGAGGAGAGTATCTTAACAAAATAAAATGGTTAATTTGCTAAATCAAATACACACCACCTCCCTCTTAGGATGTGAGAACAAACCAATTGACGGGCGACAACAAATTTGTTACCATGCTATTCTCTTTCTAGTAAGTCTCTATAGGTTTTACGAAAATCTACTTTACTATATTTTCATTTTTAATTTCGTGCAACAATTTTTTTGATATAAACTGGCGGGGGACTTGTGTACATAAGATGATAACAACCACACTTCATAAAATCATTTCAAGTAATATAATTTGCACAAGAAACACATACTATAATCCACACTATTTTTTACTGGTGATTATGGTAATCAATGAAGTTTCAATACCAAGTACAAAGCACACACACCTTGTTAATTTTGACTTGTTAGACACCTTTGACCATGAAAAAGTAGTGTAATTAGTTCAGTTTATACTTTACAAGTTTCTATAAAGATGCTTAATCAATCATACACTAGAAACTCCTATTAAGACATTTGTTACATTGTACTCTTTTTGAATCTTTACCATAAAAATTATAAATTACATCGATAATGCATTGTAGAAACCATAGTTTTAAACAGACTTTGTTACAAAATACAGTTTAGTATCTTTCAATGAATTTGTTACAAAAAGGAAAACACAGCAACTAATATTTAATAATATTGCTAGTTATGAGGTTAAACTATGCAAACAAACATAAATTATACTTGTAATACAATACCATCCCAAAAATAAGACCGATAGCTGTATAAAAGTTTTATATAAATTTTATACAATTTGATTCGCCCTGTTTTGTTTTGTTCGCTCTTTTAGTTCTGGTAAAATGACTCTTGTATTCTGGTTTATATGGCTTCCAACCAAAAGCCGGCCTTTGTGACTTTTCTCTAAAAAAAGAACAGTTTACTAATAATTCTGGTTCTTAAAAAACGAGAGTTTCCTCTTGATTTCTATTAATAGAAGCCAAGTTTTTTCACTACAACGAGTAAAAGTAATAAGAGAAAAAAGGACAAAATATAGTCTCGCATCATCAAATCAGGTGATCAGAGTTCGTTCAGGGAATCCATCAAAATATTACAAAGCAGTGAGAAGCGAGAACATCTCTGAAAGGTTGTCGCTGATGCGGACAACACCTAAGTTTTTCATTATCCTTTTTTTTGGAAGTAGGATGGAGGAAGCTAGAAGATCTTAAGCTAGTGATCTGTAGCACTCCTGGCCATCCGTTCGAAGTGTGGAACACTTCATTTGCCACTAGTTCTAGGATCTTTGTTCCCTAGATTATTGTCTCTCCGTTTACCTGCTTTGTCTCTAGAATTGAGCAAGAATTAATACAATGCATTACCATGTGCATTATAGAAAACGGTCATGAATCTTCTTATTAACAAAGCAAATCTCATTTCTGGCATTCCAAACTGTCCAGAAAACAACTGAAGATCCGCCAAACATTTTTTCCCTCTCCTTACCAAAACTTGATATCCATGGGCCAAACAATTCCTATATTGTATCAGGTATTTTATTAAAATAAAACGCACATTGAAGAATGCTCCAAATTAACCTAGCCACAGAGTAGTATATGAAAATTAATATGATCGTCAATTTCATTTTATTCTACAAAAGTGTAGTGTGGTTTTCCATTCCAGCCCCTTTTGAAGAGATTATCTTTAGTTAGGATGCTATTTGTTAAGGTGAGCTAAAGGAAAATTTTACTTTTGTGAGGGATCTTGGATTTCCACATAAATTTGTCTCGATAACCAGTGGCATCCAAGATCAATTTCCTATACAAAGATTTCACCCAAAACATGCCATTTTTTATTTGCGACCATTTCACTTCATCATTTCCTTGGACCAAAATCACATCAAGCATTTTTTTAATGTGTCTCCCCTAAGATTCCTTCTAAAGGACATGTAATCCCAGCCATTGTAATATTTCTCTCTACAAATTTTATAGAGTCGAGGGCAGCTCAAATTGAGAGGTTTGTCATCCACGAACCAGTCCTCCCAGAATCTGGTGTTTTCGCCATTTCCAACAATTTTCCTACATTATTTATAGAATGTATCTTTTATCCTAAGATATGAGATGAGAACTAGGAGTCTCCATGTTTGTGTGTGAAATGCTATTGTCCTAACATATTTATTTCTAAGCACCGTTGATTGCAAAGTCCATTTTTGTTTCCAATTTCCATAACCATTTGGCTAGAAATGCTTGATTCATAATGCCAATATTAAGAATGCCAAGCCTCCTTGGTCTTTTGGTTGCATACAACATCCCATTTAACTAGATGATACTTTTTATTGTCCTTATCTTCTTGCCATACAAATCTAGCCCTAAAATAATTAATTCTCATTCTGACACAAATTAACAAGAATCTTGTAGAAGGACATCATATATATAGAGGCATGTTCGTTAAGAAAGTCTGGACCAAAACATTCCTTCCAGGCTTCCAATATTATTCAAAATCCTTCGATGCCAGTCATCACATTTATTTGCAATCTTTTTCTACACATGATTCCAATCTTTATTTCTAATTCCGATTTTGTTAACATGAATATCAAAATATTTCATGGGCATAGAACCATTGGGACAAGTGAAATTATTCTTATATTTGTTCACTTCTAATAGTTGCTTCACCAAAAAAAGGCTCACTGTTATGTAAGTTAATTTTTAGTCCAAACATCTGCTCAAAAGCACATAAATAAATTTTTACTTTTTTGCACTTGTGATATCATCAGATAGCAAAAAAATCGTGTCATGTGAATATTGTAACATATTTATCCCTCCGTTACTTTCTTCAATTAACAATGCTTTGACTGATAATTCTCTTAGGAGCAGGTGGTTTGAAAATCTTGTTTGTACTTGAAAAATATAAAATCTTTTTATGCATAACCTTATTTGGCTTACTCATGATTTTCTCATGTACGTCAACGGTTACACTCATATCGGCCTAAAAATAGGAATACAATGTTGATGATATAGTTAATGTGCTTATACAAAAAAGACTAATAGTCATTTTCTCCAAAACTTGGTTTTTGGTTTCATGGGAACCTAGTTTTGGATTTCCCTAAGTTAGTTAGACAAACAATTCAAATTTTAGTTAGACAAACAATTAAAGTTTATGGTAACCTAGTTCTCTAAATGTTCGGTATTCAAACAATTGTGTTAATTCTTTTAAAATAGAAAGCTGCTACATTTTCGTAACAAACCTGCCAAACTTGCATGAGCAATGCTGGTAGCTTATAGTGGAGTAGATGGCACAGAACATTAAGAGACCCGTAAATTTGCAGCTTTGAATGTGAGCCACATACTCGGGACCCCAACAAATTTGTCCCCAAATTTACATATAGGATCGTGGGGAAATTAAAAAAACATTTAGGGCCCAGTTTGTTGTCGCATCGCTAGAGGAGAAAACAAAGTTAGGTAGAGCAGTAACTGATTTTTTCACACTAATATGTAGAGGGATATACTTTTGCCACAGTATCCACCCGTCGGGTGTGAGGGGATTTGCAAGCCGTATCAACAGGGGGACGTGCCCGATCTGTGTTGATGGTCTTGCTAAAATCGTACTCCCTCCGTTCCAATTTAATTGACTTGTTATCCATCACATGTGCATGTATCTATACATCTAACATGTCTAGATACATCCACATTTGGTGTATAGCAAGTCAATTAAATTGGAACGGAGGGAGTAGGTGGGAGCCGACAGGTCAGCTCACGTACTCCCGTAGGAGGGACCAACAATCCCACGATCAGACCAACAACACACAATGCTGGATCACAAGCCCGGAGATGACACAGACCCACTAGCTCCTCGACGTCTTCAACCATGCCGCAGAGTCAGGTTGAAGCCAGGGTGTCGTATTTGACATAGCGCTGCCACCACAATATGAACGGCACACCGGCACCACGAGACTACAAATCTCTAGTTACAATGCCGAGCGCGGGTCCAGGTACACACCTCCTCTCACCGCTGGAACGGTAATCAAAGGAGGCGGGGATCCTTTGATTGCTGCTCGAGACAGAGAAAATGTGGCGGCTAGGGTTTAGGAGGAGAGGCGGCTACACCACCCCTTTGGTCTAGCTGACGAAGTGTCAAACCAGACAATTTTCAGTGAAGTTCAGTTTGAGAAGATAGCTTCATGTTGCCGGGTTCACTCAGAGCCGTTGATTTTTCATCTGTCGGCCTGATTTACCTCTTCGCGCCAACTCCATCACCATTGTGACGTCAATCTGCCATCCAACGGCTGAGAAGCAACTAACCATCGTTCTTTGAATTCTGACGGTGCCTTTACAGATTGTAACTTTAGGAATCACCTGCTCCCCGTTGTTTCTCTTCTGCTTCGACTTGCTATTTACAGAGGAATTCTGATTGTGCCTTTATAATTGGGTTAAGCCATAGCCGTCTTTGTTCAAGGTCTGGCCAAACTATCCTCTGTAATAGCTTAGATCGCTCGGAATCGAACTCAGAACTTCAGTTTTCTTTTATCTTGTTTATGTGAATCTGTCCGATAGTCCCTTGGAGTATAACTTGGACCTGTCACTGTACTGGGCAAATAAGCGATAAATTGGGGGAATTGGAGGCATTGAAGAGGATGTGGCGGCTGCGGAAGTGAAACTCGTCAGTCAGGTACGCGGGAAGCGATGTTGGCGAGCTATAGCTGGGTTCGTTGTGACTTGTGAGTGTGTTAATAAACGGCGGCCCAAGTGATTGGGGGTGAGGACGTGAGGTGGGTGGGTAGCGCTTGGTGCAGAAGAAGCAGCAGCAGGAGACTCAGCACAAGGCATGTGGTACGATGTGGAAGTGTGCTTCCGTGAAGTAATATTTTTTCAAATCCTTCTCTGTTCTCCAGTTGAACATATTTTACAGTAGACTTTGATCGTGTGATCATCTGACCCGAGCATATCAGCTTACAAATTACAATCTCGCCAACTAAGTTTAGACCTCTGAGCGTCGTCTTCTCTAATATCAGAAGCAAACAGTCCCGGAATTATTGAGGATTTACTACAGAGCAAGCCTTCTGGTTATGACTTATGAACATATTTACATATAGTACTACAGTACAAACTAATCTTGCTGGCCGTATGAGTATATACTAACACACATAATCTTGCCGGTATCCTATCTCGAAGTTGCCGGTGCATGCATGCTACCGCACTCTTGAAGATGCTTGGAGCATGCCCTGGAGGTCCCTGGACGCGCGCACGGACTTGTACATCTCGAGGACGAGCTTCTGTCCCAGCTCATCGGCCTTCTGCCGCACCTGCGCCTGGCTGCGCGACCGGCGCACGGGCACCCGCTTCTGCCAGAGCGCCTCCTGCGCCGGCCCGTTCGGCATCTTCGCGTGCGTGGCGGCCGAGTGCTTCTTCGCCGCGCCGAGCATGGCGTCCACGTACGCGTCCCGCATCCCCCCGAGCACGCGCTTCGGTACCGCTGCCGCAGCCACGGCCGCGGCAGGCGCCTTTACGCGCACCCGAAACATGCCGCCGAGACGCACGCCCCACGGCCTGGCGTCGCCGCTGCCGCTGCCGCCGTCCCCGAGGCGCACGAGATGGCGCGTGCCTCGGCCGGCCGTGCCAGCGCCGCCGTCCGCGCGCTGGTACTTGCTCCGGCGCCAGTAGGACCGTATGCCCTTCGTGAACCGTATCGGGAAGGCCTGATCGGCTTCCATCGGCGTCGTGCACACTAGCTCTCCCTGCTGCTTAATGAACTTGGATTGCTGAATGCTAATCCTACCTTGATCTCCTTTTATGCACTCGTTCGCAAGAGCTGCTTCCGTCACGTGCGAACATAAATAAGATGGTCAAGTTGTAATTAACATTTCATGGAAGATTGGAAGGTGCCTGGCGAGTGTGGAGGTGTAGAGCAGGTGTCAGGTGAGGTGTTCTTTTGTGGCAAGTTACAGAAAAGAGGTGTATCTGACAACGCCAATTATTCAACCTGACGTTCCGGCGCGAACGGGTCTTCAGAGTTCAGGATTTGTATTGGCGCTTGGAGTATATATAATAAGCTGTGGTTGCATGGTCGTGGTCAGAAACTGACACGGTCCCAGACTGTTTGAGTAAATTAACTTGTTCAAATTGACATGATAGGGATAATGCGGTTAGTGACGATCGCGTATGGTTGACATAGCTGCCCAGGCGTTGGCGATTTAGTCATAGTCAGATCGATAGGGTCAATAAAAAATTATGGCGGCGTGACAAATCTGCGCTTAAACAGTCATTATTATCAATTTAAGTTCTGTCGTTTCAAATCCAATTGTGCTTTATTTCAGCAGCAATTTTGTTTGTCCAGACAGTAATCATAAGCAACATGTCAATAAACATAAGGAGAACAAACACCTCCGTTTGCAAACATCACGTGGGGGATGCACGGTGTAAAACAGGTAAAGTACTAGGTGAAATGAATAGCAAGAAACCATGCAATGATTTATTCTGCTTACGACTTCGGCCACAATTTTCAGAGAGCTGACAGTGGATATACCTAACATACATACTGCGTAAGTCACAGGTAAACAATCTCCGTTTCAAGTGGCGTCAGGGCATGCGCTACTCTTATCGCTACAAATAACCGATCAATGAAATACCAGGACCAACTAAAATTTAAGAGTACCCAGTATACCAAGTGGCTAGTAGCCTGCAAAACACATTTAACTATATGCGATGACGACAGACCTGATGCCACAGACTCTCCAGAACCAGGATAACCTGAAAGCACAAGTGAAATCAAGAACGACAGACCTGATACCACAGACTATCCAGAACCAGGACAACCTGAATGCACAAGTGAAATCAAGAAAAAATGACAGGAGACAATTAACAAAGATAAATAGAAGTTGCCACCAGGAGATGCAAAGCGATAGAAGGTAAAATGAACTACTCAACCAAGAATATATCATCTAAGGTAAATTGTTTGCTAAATCTGACAGACACCAAAATAGGCTCAGTAGCACGATACCATACAAAAGTAGCACTTCACAACCGAATTAACAGTAACACGAAAAAGAGTACTAATCTTGACAATAGAAAAGATAAAAAACGGGGTAACAGCAGATAACGTGAGGGAAAGCATTTAGAGCTTGTCCTCAAAGTCGGAGAGAGGGGTCATCTGTTCCTTCAGCCCCTTCCTCTTGCGGATATCCAAGACCAGCTGCGCCGACTGCGATCCTGCCTCCAAAGGATCAGAAGACATCATGTCCCAGTGATCAAACACACTCTGCGGAAAGGCCTGACCAGAGGTTGCAGCTCTAAGTGCGCTGGAGAAACCGAAGGACTCGATAACAGGGAGGTAAGCCTTGATGTTGTACAGTGGGGTACCAGGCCTCTGCATCTCCTCAAACACGTGCCCTCTCTTCTGATTAAGAACACCATAGATACCACCAAGTGCATTCTCAGGTGCCTGGATCTCCACTAGGTATACAGGCTCTAGTAACCTTGGCTTAGCTGTGAGCTGAGCAGCATAAATGACCCTCCTAGCAGTTGGGATGACCTGACCACCGCCCCTATGAATAGCATCTGTGTGGAGAACAACATCGCAGACCTCAAAGCAAATGCCTCGCATGTTTTCATCCGCCAATGCACCTTCTTTTGACGCCCACTGGAAGCCAGCCACAACAGAATCCTTGATTTCATTCAGATACTGCACTCCCTTGCACATATCAACAACCATATTTGGGCCAGTGGTTTCGGGTCCAAAACACCAAATCTTCTTGGCGAGATCCTTGTCCCAACCGAACTCCTCAGACAGGATCTTAGAGCGCACTTTGGGATCGTCACGTGGGCCAATGCGGCCATCATCAATGGCCTCAGGCAGGTTTTCCTCCAAGGGGCGAGCTTCCATATAAAGACGGTTGTGCTTGTTTGGGGACTTGCTCATCACAGTACGGCAGGATTTCTCAAGAACAGTCTCACGGAAAGGACAACAGGAGGGGAAACAACAATTTCAGCACCACCCATGAAGTCATCCTGCAGATCCTTCAAACAAATTTCAAGGTGCAGCTCTCCAGCTCCAGCAATAATATGCTCACCAGACTCTTCGATGGAACAAAGGACCATAGGATCAGATTTCGCCAGACGCTTCAAACCTTCCACAAGCTTGGGAAGATCTGAAGCAACCTTGCACTGAACAGCAACACGTACAACAGGGGATACAGAAAATTTCATTGCTCTGATTGGGCATGCATCAACCTCCTTCTCGTTCGTCAGGGTGGCATTCTTTGTGATGAACTGATCTAAGCCAACCAAAGCAACAGTGTTACCACAGGGAACATCCTCAACAGACTCTTGCTTCTTTCCCATCCATATAACTGTACGCTGGACACTCTTTGTATACAGATCCTTCTTCTGGCCAGGAACATAGTTGGGGCCCATGATCCGGACCTTCATGCCAGTTGCAATTCTCCCAGAGAAGACACGACCAAACGCAAAGAATCTGCCCTTGTCAGATGCAGGGATCATCTTCGAAACATACAGCATAAGAGGACCTTCTGGGTCACAGTTCCTTATGGCAGTTGCGTAGACGTCATCAAGGGGGCCCTCATATAAGTTCTCCACACGATACTTCTGTGCTTTCGAAGGAGAAGGAAGATGGAAAATCATCATCTCAAGCAGAGCAGTACTCGCTGGCAGCCAAGTTTGCATTACACGCTTCATCAAAGGTTTGCCCATTAGCTCCTTCTCATCAGTCTTCATGGTCACACCAAGCTTCTGTAACATAGGCCACAATCTATCCTTCTGGTCATTCATGCAAATATTGATGATTTGCTTGATTGGCTCATAGCAGAACTGAACAAAACCTCTCTTACAAGTAGGCGAGCCAGTGTGCTTGTTGGTCCATTTTTTTGTGGTTGGATCAAAGAAGTTCTCGCCCCAGAGCCTCTCCATCATTTTAGATTCATCAACTCCAAACTTGGAGGCATACATCTTAGCAAAGCTCGTGAGAGTAAATGCCCAGCCATGTAAACCAGCAGAGAAGGCAACAGTTCCCTTCTCTGGGTAGACTTGCACATCGCCAAGTTTTGCATCTTCATATGTCGCCATAATGACATTGGCATTCTCAATGACTCGGGAGAAAGTCTGGTAGGCTTCCTCACCTTCAACTTGAAGCTCAAGGAAACATCTGTCCATCTTATTCACAGTCAGGACAGGCCTAATCCTCTCACCAAGGGCTTGGCGGAGCACAGTTTCAGTTTGCACACAGACACCCTCAATACAGTCAACGACGACCAAAGCACCATCAGTAATCCGAAGAGCAGCTGTGACCTCCGAAGAGAAATCAACGTGCCCAGGTGAATCAATAAGGTTTATCAGGTACTCATTCCCATCTCTCTCGCCCTTATAAGCCCTGAGAGATTCATCAGACATCTTATAGAAAAGAGAGATACCGGTGGATTTGATTGTAATACCACGCTCTGCTTCATCAGCACGAGTATCAGTCATGCGAACGTCACCAGCAACTTCCTGTGCTATAATCCCAGCAGCTGCCACAAGGGAATCGGTAAGCGTAGACTTGCCTGTGAAGAGTAAAAACCATGAACACGGTCAAAACATGAGTCAATAACTTGTAATTTGCGGTGCATGCTCTTAATATCCAACAAGAAACAAAGAATTAAAACTACACTGTTTTTTAGACCGTACTACCGTAGGGGAAGCCCCTACGGTTCAGAGCAGTCTTCGTAAAAGGACATCACACAAATGTTGGAATTTCAGGATTAATATAAAGAACAAATTAAAGACCAGCAAAAGAGTGGCGTGATGAGCACACATGATAAACTGAGATTAAACTGTCTAACACCACAAGTATACACTAATGAAAAATACAACAAATACATATCAAAATAATCAGATCCATTTACTGAAGGACAACACGAAAGTAGAATTAAAAATCCTAAATGGTTAGATCCTTAAAATTAAAGGAATAAACATATTATCCATTGAATTTTACGTTACTGAGCCAATCATGTTGAATGCAGTATTTTCCAGAAGTCACAGACTGAAATTTTCAGAATCAAAATACAATCCGACAACACAAACGTAGAACAAATTTTTTTTTTTGAAAGGTCACCGTGGGGAGAGGATCCCCACCTGAATTTTTATTGAATCGATCGAGTCTTAACATACAACTTAGACAAGAGAGATTACATTAGAGAGGTGGTCTCTCCATGTAAGAATAAAAATACTACACCAATCTAGAATGGATATGTGCTGTAACAATACAGCGATGGTATAAACAAGTTATAAAGCATCAATACAGAGATAATATATGAACAGTATTTACACAATCAACGATGAAAACAGAATCTGACAACAGGAATGCAAACAAGCCATGTTGTGCAACATAATATCACACCAATCTAAACTGGGCAACTGTTTGTACAAACAAGAGACAATATGAACCAGCTAAAAGACACAAGACATAGAATGAATAAAACATCAATACTTATGCAACCAAGCGGTATATTTCAAAGCACATACCATGGTCCACATGAGCAATAACAGACATGTTGCGAATATTATTTTGTTTGTCCATAATCCCACGGAGCCCTTCCACTGTGAACTTCACCATCTTGACTGCTTTTGAATATCACACTGCAAATATAAAATCCTGTTTTCACAAGGAGTAACAAAGTTAGAGCGCATACAAGGTCTATAACTAATAAACTGCACCTGAAATTACTAAACCACCCTAAGAAAGAAATGCTTGACAGTCCTAATCAAGTAACCAGATTTGGTAGCTCTTATGTTTTTATACTAAACTACAGAAGTAAAGGAGCATGCGAACTGTAAAAGACACTTCGAAAATGGTTTAAAAGTAAAGGGAAGCACAGATTTAAAGCAAGTACAAGGGCGGTAATATAATGCAACCCAGGTAATACTTTAGTTTATATTGCATCTGACGACAGCTAAGTAAAAGATCATTAATATTTATATCACATAATAAGACAAACTGCAGACTGTGACACACAACATCATTATTTATATTGCAAGATTAGAGATGACACAAAAGATGTAAGCCTCAGATGGAAATTCCCATGATTGTTGCAACCAAGCATCAATACAATCAAGAGGGGAAAATAAATCTATTCGGCACAGCCCAATTTACCAGAAAGACACTGCCAAAACACCATCAAGTTTGAGTACTCATGTGAATCACATGAACCTGAAGCAGAATACTAACGTAACAGAGGTTGATATCTAACAGAACACAGATCTTAAACAAAAGACATGGTCCTAAACGCCAATCGTATGTTCATGCAGAAACAATGTATCTACAGCCACGTATATAGAAGTGATTCCTATTAAAACGTCCAAAACATATATAATTCGCGCCATACTGTGCAACGATGACTGATCCATTCTCCATACCATAGATAAAATCCAATCTAAAAATAGCACCTATACCACGCCAATAGAAAGACATCTGTATCATGGACGTTTACACAAACGGTAAATCGAATCAGGGAGAAAAATCTATCTACGAGACCTGACCACGAAAAGTGAATCGAAATTCGGCAGACAGGACATATACCTGAACCCAATGCTCTAGTTTCGAACCACTATAAGCACCACAACCCTTGCGATCTAAACCAAAACCAACATCTTACGCACGAGATGACACCAAAACGCCCCCGACTCCACTAGAATTACGGATCCGCTAACTAGTAAGAAGCACACTCGTCGCGCGGACGAACTATAGCGACCAGATGAAGCGCAAGGATGGAAGACGGCGTCTCACGGTCTCACCTCGGATTCCGTCTCGCGATCAGGAGGGAACGAGACGATGAGCCGCCGCCGCTGCGCAGAGAGAAGCTCCTGGAGAACCCCAGGAGATTCTCTGTGGGGGGTATTTATCGGCGGCGACGGCTCTGGGAGGCGGGGCAAATCGTGGCCGTCCGTCCGGTTGTGTGGCGAGAGACTCCGTGTTCTTCCACCGTCCGATCTGCTGCAACGAATGGGTAGTTTCGGGAATGCGCTGTGAAGCGGTGGACTCGCTCCGAGTTGAGTTCTGGGCCACTCGTTGCCACTGGTCCGTCCTGGGCTTTTACGTGGCGCCTACGGTGTCGCTACGCGAAGGTTCCTTTAGAAGGTAAAATCAGGAACTCAGCTACGTACGCCACGTGCTTTCAAAAAAAAAGCTACGTACGCCACGTGTTGGAACGTATGAGGTCGGCAAATCCAAATTGATCACGTCCTGGAGCGTATGCGTACGAGCTGATCCTGCGCGCATCGCGCGCTCGTACGGCCGGCCGGCCGCGAAGCCCCATCGTGTACGTCTGTGGCTCCATGCTTCTTTTTTTTGAGAGTGCGCCAAGAGCGCACCTTATTTTTATAGAAGGTAGAGAAACAATTACAAGACGCTGTTTCACTTGTCGAAACAAGGACCAGCACACCACCCACTCACTCCGCACCTAAGCCTACTCTCGCGTCACTTGTCTACTCCGTCCTCCGCTTCCTCGGATCGTCAACCAGAGCCTGAGTTCGTCCACAATCCTCTCCGACAGCACCAAGGCCGAGCATTGCTGTCCGACATTGTTAAAGACTCTCGCGTTTCTCTGTTTCCAGATCGACCAACAAACCAGGGTGATTGCCGTGTCCAGCTTCTTTCTGTCTTTGCCTTTGAAACTAACTCTCACACTCAGCCACCATGGCTCCAACTGATCCGTCACCACCGGTGGTCTCACCGTCACACAAAGCTTCCTGAAGCAGTGGTACCAGGTCTCTCGGGCGTACACGCATTGAACAAGCACGTGCTCAATCGTGTCCTCTTCTTGCAGGCAGCTGAAGCAACATGCCGTCGCCTCTTGGAGGCCGTGCCTGAACCTGCGATCTGAAGTCCACACTCTATGTTTCAGTGCCAGCCAAACAAAAATCCTGCACTTCATAGGTGCGTATGTCCCCCAGGTACAGCTCGCAGTCGCCGATCGCTCCCTCCCTTGGCACAACATCCTGTAGGTGGAGCTCGCCGTATAGGCTCCCGACGGTGACCAAGGCCAGACATAGCCGTCAGACTCATCTGCTGCAACGTGCACCTGCACCACCTGGCTCCAGAGAAAAGCCAACTGAAATGCGGCCTGACCCACCGGCGGCGTCTGCAAGTCGGCCATCCAACGATTGTCCACCAGGGCGTCCGCCACCGTGGTCCTCCTACGCGCCCTGTCCTCCACCAAGGCAAGAACCTCTGGCGCGATCTCGCTAACCGATCTCCCCTGTATCCAACGATCCGTCCAAAAGAGGCAAGTTCTGCCATTACCAAGCTTGATCCGCACTAGATTTTGGAAGGCCTTTTCCGCATCCACGTCTTTGATCATAGGCAGTCCCTGCCAAGGTCTCGTTGGATCAGTGCGTTTGAGCCACTCCCAACGAACCCGCAGCGCAATGCCTTGCAGCCTTAGGTCCTTAAACCCTAGACCTCCAAATCGCGTCGGAGCACACATGTTTCCCCACGCCACCAAGCATTGTCCACCATTAGCCTCTTCGTTCCCTGCCCAAAAGAACGACCGCATCCACTTCTCAATTTCTTCTAGCATCCAAAGCGGTGCTTCAGACACCAGGAGATGATGGATTGGTCTTGCCGCGATAACCGACTTAATCACCACCATCCGCCCCTCCCTGGCCAACAAGCCTCTCTGCCAAGCCGGTACTGCACTCACGGTTTTGTCGATCACCGGCTGCCATTCATCTCTTGTAAGGGGCCTCAGCGCCAAGGGCAACCCTAGATATTGAATAGGGAAGTTCTCAAGTCTGCATCCAAGCAGATTCTGCACCCTTTCACCATCTTCTGTCCCTCCCTTGATGAGCGTCGCTGCGGACTTTGTGTAATTGATGCACAAGCCGGACGCGCCACCAAAGATCCTCAGAATTTCCTTTGTAGCCTCCAGATCAGTTCTGTTGGGTCGCACAAACAGCACAACGTCGTCCGCATATACCGAGATGCGCTGCAACGGGAAACTCCCAAGATCGGCTGAAATAGGTTCAGCTGCACTGCTTTGGCCACCATCGCCGTAAGCACCTCCATACCGAGGACAAACAAGGTGGGGGAGACAGGATCCCCCTGCCTGAGACCTCGTGCGTGGCAAATCTTGCTCCCCGGAACTCCATTCACCGAGATCTTAGTGCTTGCTGTTCTAAGCAAGATCGCCAGCCAACCAAGGAAAACCTCACCAAACCCCATCTTCGCCAAAACCTCGAACAGGAAGGCCCAGGACACCGAATCGAAAGCACGGGAAACATCCAATTTAAGCAGCACGCTCGGAGTCCTTCTGCTGTTCAGCTTTCTCGCCACTTGTCGAACCAACAAGAAATTGTCGTGTAGGTTACGACCTTTGATGAATGCCGATTGGTTCATGCTAACCAGCTCCTGCAATCTGGGCTTGATCCTATTCGCCAGCAGCTTGGCAAACAGCTTGGAGACACTGTGGACCAAGCTAATCGGCCGGAAATCACCTACCGTCGAGGCATCCTGCTTCTTGGGGATGAGGGTGATCAACGCCTTGTTTAGTTTTCCAAACCCTCTCCCATCTCCCACATAGAGCTTCAAGAAAACTGCCATGACATCTCTCTTAATGATTGGCCAAGCTCGCTGGAAGAAGAGCCCAACAAATCCATCCGGGCCCGGCGCTCTGTCAGATGGCAACTCCTTAATGATTCCCCAAACTTCCTCCTCCGTTATGATCCTGTCCAGCTCTGGAAGAAGAGCTCCATGCTTCTTTCATTTGCGTTCGTTTTCCTCTTTTCCCCTTTGATTAGGCTCTGATTAGCTCGTCGGATGCAGTGGCGGACGCAGCGGGTGGGCCGGGTGGGCCGTTGCCCACCCAGAATTTGGGAATTTTTTTGGACCCCCCGCATATTTCCGTCGTCCACGACCAGTCGACCACGACCGGGCAGAGCCGCAGCGCAGAGGACGACCTCGACCTCGACCTAGCAGTTCTCCGCCCGTCCGCCGACTGCTGCTGGCCTTCTCCGCCGCCGGCCGCGCCTCCGCCTTGGCAGTTGGCTCCCCCGCCGCCGGACGGCACCCTCGACCTCGATCTGCAGCTTGTGCCGCCGGCCGCGCCCCCTCGACCTCGATCCCTCGCCCCTCGGCCCTCGCCCGCCTCGATCTGCGTGGAGTGGCTCAAGCATTTGAATCATTTGACTTTGTTTTCAATCTTAACTTGATGCTTGTTATTCTTGGGTACACAAATGATTTGTCTCAAGCTTTGCAAAAGAAGGATCAAGATATTGTTAATGCAATGGCCCTTGTTGCGTTGGCAAAGAATAAACTTCGTCGTATGAGGTCTCATGGATGGGAAGGATTTCTTGCAAAGGTGACATTGTTTTGCAACAAACATGGCATTGAAGTTCCATCACCGGATGATCAATATGTGGCTCATGGAAGATCACATCGGTATTATGAAAAACAAACAAATGATGATCGTTATAGAAGAGAAGTATTTCTTGGTGTCCTTGATCAAATTATTCAAGAGCTTGACAATCGGTTTGATGAGGTTAATATGGAGTTGCTTATTTGCATGTCGGCTATGAATCCATCAAATTCATTTGCTTCTTATGATGCACAAAAGGTAATGCGGCTTGCCCAATTCTATCCCAATGACATATCAAGTGTGGAGTTGATAAGACTTGAGTTCCAACTTGAAACCTTTATTGATGATATGAGAAAAAATGATAGGTTCAAATGTGTGAATCATCTTGGTGAGCTCTCTACTATGCTTGTTGAAACCAAAAAGCATCTTGTTTATGATTTGGTCTACTTACTTCTCAAATTGATATTGATCTTACCGGTGGCAACGGCGTTTGTTGAAAGAATATTTTCTTCCATGAGTTTTGTGAAGAATAAGATGATACATAGCATGGGTGATAAGATCTTGAACCATTGCTTAGTGACATTTGTTGAGCGAGAAATGTTCTTGAAAGTAAGTGAAGATGTGATTGTTGAAACATTCATGGCAATGCGAGAACGTAGAGTTACAAAAAAATCATAGTGATGTAATCTTCTATTTATGCTATCTTTTATCATGTAATACTTTATGTATGTGTTCGAACTATTTTGCATTGGAATCCCACAACTTTGAGAAATATGTATTAATCTACATTGACATGAATCACTTTGTTGTTTATATTGTCATTTGCCAACTTTTTGTGGAGTGTGCCCACCCTCCAATTTTTTCCTGCGTCCGCCACTGGTCGGATGTACAACTTCTTTCGCACATTTAACTCTGTAAGATGGATTAGGGTTGTACAAACTGAGATGATTTCGGAAAAAAAAAACTAAGATGTACTCTCTCCGTTCCAAATTATTTGACTTGAGTTTGTGTAAATACGGATGTATCTATACTTGTTTAGTGTCTAGATACATCCGTATTTGGATAAACCCAAGTCAAGTAATTTGGAACGGAGGGAATACAAACTATAGGGAATAGAGAGCTATTGGTTGTACAAAGGACGGTGTATAAATTACACAAAACAAGATGTACAAATTAACAGAATTGGGAGTACAAAAACATATGGTGTACAAACTACACAGAAAAGGTTGTACAAAGTAAACAAAACACGAAGTACAAAAAAAACAATGACACAAGTAGTACAAGTGTACATAAAACGGAGTACAAAATTGCACAAAACAGGAAGTACAAAGTACACAGAAATGGTTGTAAAAAGTACATAGAACAGAATATACAAACCATACAGAACCGGATGTACAAAAAAAGTTTGTCGAAACCTATCAACATGGGATCTAGTTTTGAAGATCTCGACGCGAGGAGCTCAAAATAGAAAACGGTTCGTAATTCGGATTAGCGGTTCTCAAGATATGTTGTTTTGAAAAATAAAAGGGAAAACTAGCCTCCCACCTTCCATATCTCTTTCTCTCTCATCTTTCCCACATTGTTGCTACGGGATGTACACCCACACTACTAGCGGATGTATACCAACAGTGCTACCGGATGTACAAACTATACAGAACCGGATGTACAAAAAAAAGTTTATCGAAACCAATCAATCTGGGATCTAGTTTTGAAGATCTCGACGCGAGGAGCTCAAAAGTGAAAACGGTTCGTCATTTGGATTAGCGGTTCTCAAGATATTTCGTTTTGAATTTTCGGTTTTGAAAAATAAAAGGGAAAACAAGCTTCCCACCTCACGTATCCCTTTCTCTATCATCCTCCCCAAGTTTAATCTGGTGACGACACTTGGCGGACATGTAAACAACCACAGGGGACCAATCGAGCAGAAGGCGACACTTGTCGCGACGAGAGTGAGCGTGAGATTCTCTTTGCAAAGGGAACCCTTTTTCTACTGATTTCCGGCGCCTACTCTTCCTCTGAAATATTGAAACTAGGCCCTCACAGTTGTAGCGAGTCGTACCATCGCATTCGCTCGCCTTTGGCCGACCCAGGAACTCGGTCCGCGCCTCCACGCGACTCGGAAATAAATATGTCCATCATATTCCGTCACACTTGTAAAAACTTAATCCACGTTGGCATCCCAAATTAACCAGCTATGTAAATATCAAAGACATCCATCATATTCCGTTCACACTCCACATAATCCGATTTATTTCACTCTAAGAGGTAAAAACAAAACTACAACTTCAAACATTTTCGCCGACGCGCCATTTTCGCCGCTCTCCTAGCGGAGATGGTCTGACGTTGTTGATGAAGCTGGAAATCTTCGTTCCTGTGCCCCTATCAACCGACACCCCAGACTGAAATCATCGCCATTGAACATTTGAATTGATCCGAAGCATGTGACATCACAATTTTACACGCGTAGAACAAACGAGATCCCCTACACCGTGAGAGCAGCGACCAGATGGCTCACCGCCCTTCTCCACCCCACCAACGAGATTGCCACCGGTCGTCATGTTTTGTTTACGGGAGAATGTGAGATAAAACATCAATGAGGGTTGAGACACACTTGGCAGCACGAGTGGAGAACTTCTTCACCGACTAGCGGGGAGTTGCTTGCTAAGTTGGATGGTGCTAGCGATTCTTTCGCTTGAATAAAGATCATAGAAAAATATGTTTTCATATATATATCAAATATTTTTCATAACTAGAGAAAATTACGCTAACAACAAATATCTAATGTTATGTATAAAAAGGCATGTGGTTGTTGTCAGTTGTGGCGACAGCTGTGCCGAGGCTCCGATCTCTCGCTAGAGCAGATGCATACGGCGGCATGCTGCTCGCGACGCATCCCCCCCCCCCCCCCCCCCCCCCCCCCCGAGCCAGACCTAGGCTCGCGATGGCTTGTCAACGGGTAACTTAGCGGTGTGACCTAATTCGGCCGATGGTTAGGTGCTGGAGGATGCCGGCGGGATGGTTGTAGTGCTAGCCGGTTTTGCCCTCTTCCATCAACGATTTTGAAGGATGGCGATGGTGAATGGAAAGCCAGAGGGCCCTCAAACTACTTCCCGCGTCTTTCTAACAATGGGTGAGGGTCTCACCCTCTCAGCACCGAGATCCGACTTGCGATAAGTTTCAGCCGGTAGTGAGGTGAAATATCCGATGACAATTATGCGCACATTCCGGTGGAAACACAAGGCCGGGCAATGTCGACACACATGTTCCATGGCTCGAGTTTCGCTTTGGGGATGAATTTTTTTATATCGATGGTTGGACTCGTCATTATTGACGCATGGGACATAGCCTTGTTGAAGGCTTTGTATATGAGTTCTGTACTTTTAGTTGTTTCTATCTTTTTTCATAGGTTTTGTGATAGATTCGTGAAGATGTAGTCTCGAAGCAAGCAGATTGCTGTTTTAGCTGATTTGGTAGCCATGAAGATTCTCATTTTGCTTGGTATTATTCTAATAATATATGGCCGTGTGTATCTCTAGATGTAGAGACCGGATCCATCCTCTTTTTTGGAGAAAAAAAAAGGCTTCTCCTAAAAACCGTGTAGAAATTTTGTTTTCTTACAAGGCGACATATCCTATGCATCCTGGGCATTCGTGTATCCGTGCATCCTTCCCTCCTTGGCCCTCTGATTTAAATCATACACACCACATTAAAATCATGTTAATTTGCACTTACACGCCCGCTGCACACACAAGTCAATTTTTTTTATGGTAACCCCCTCCAAACGGATCTCTTAGTTCAAGACTCGCTCCGTCGCCGGCGACAGAGATGAAATGGACACCTCCTAGCGCAGCGACAGGGTGGAACGCAATAAATTTGTACGCGGATGTGCTTGCGATCAAAGATTGTAGCGCATGCATGTTACGAGTCCTGAACGAGTCCTTCGGGGAGCCGTTCATGGTCGCAACCGGCCGCATGAGTTCTCGCCTTCCACTGTCGCGCTGCTGGGTGCTTGTTGGTCGCCGCCATCCTCCGCAATATCTGCTCTCCGGCTCTCGGCCGCTGCGGCAACCGTACCAGAGCAAAACGTGTTGTGGTGTCGCTGCCGCCGGCCGTGGAGGCCACCGCTGCAAGCCATGTTGTGATGTCTCCGCCGGTCTCGCCGGCAGCCGGTCACCGCGTTGTGTGGTTCCGATCTGCGGCCGCAAGGATCTAATCCATACAATCGATCAATTAGAAAGATAACTTCCTTTTCAACGGGCATATTAGTGCAAAATAGACATGTTTTGGTACTGTGCGTGGGATTAAATCTGACGACCCAGATCGGGCGGATGCACGAACCACCCCGGATGCATAGGATACGTTGCCTTCTTACAATAGGTACAGAAACTTAATTTAAAGCAAAATGGTTGACTTGTTGGCAGAATACTATGAACTACTCCCTTCGTTTCATAATATAACATGTTTTAGGCATTTTCCACATTCACATTTATACACGTATATCTAGACACGTTTTATTGTATATGTCCACTCCTTTTAGGTTGAATGTAAACAACATATATAAAACTTAAAACATTTTTTATTTTATATTGTGAAATGGAGGGAGTATTCAGTAACAGTCGTATAGCTAGCTAGCCATTGAACCGAATCGAGCTGTAAAAATGTAGATCTGGAAATCGGCCAGCTGAGAGTCAATCTTCTCTGCCAAACGATCAGGAAGAAATTTGTTTAATTGAAAAGTCAAACACATATATATATATATATATCATACTACCCACCATGAGTTCATGACCTGTTAGCTCCACTGCTTTGCAACTAATTTGTTACAAGTGAAAGTTCTGTAAGAAGAAACGAAAATCGAGAAATCTGGATGCATTGCAAGAACTACAAAACATACGACCCGGAGAAAGAATTATTACAAGGTGAATGCATACACGGGAAATCCATGGAACGCCGGCGTGTCTTGGAGCATCCGTCAATTGCTGCAGATCGATCACCAGAAAAAGAGCCGCAGGGTGGCCAGCGCGGCGAACGCACATACCGTGAAGGGGACGGCGGCATGCCTCGGCGGCGCGCTGGATGGCATGAACCCGGGGTCCTGCGGGTACATGCGGCCGGGCGGCGAGCCCCCGATCGCGATGTACCCACCTGGTGGCGGCGGGCAGTTGGACACGCCGGGGTAGGACGCCGGGGGCGGAGGGCTGTAGTAGTAGTACGGTGGCGGCGGAGGCAGCGCAGCAGGCACCGCGCCCCCGCACTCGGCGCACTTCACGTCTCCGTCGACCGCGACGGCTAGGACTGCCAGCACGAGGAGCGGGGCCATTGCCCTTCGCACCGCCGGCCGCCGCATCATATGTCCGGTGAGGAGTGTTCGGGGGTTGGCTACGCTATGGTAGTACGAGCCTGGCAGTGGAAGGTGTCTAGCTTGGTAAGGAACCCCTGCTCTCGGCCAACCTTCTTATGATGCTGTCACAGTCCACAGAGTGGCATGGAAGAATATTAGTTGGGGTTCGTTAGAATGGCAGCAGGTAGGATTACAAGCATGGTAGAACCAGTACCTGATAAAACCTCTGCTCCAGTAGGGCTCGATCGATAGCGACGAGCATGTGGCGGCCCCTAAGTCCGTGGGTCCGCGCCGCGCGCGGCAGGTCGGCCACATGTCTGAGTGTGCATTATGGAGAGCGAGCGAGCTCGGCGGCGATTCCTTCTTCGTTGGCGTTGGCGCCACCGACGCGGTCGTTGAAACATGTGCATGTGCGTCGTCAAGTTGGACGCCGTTCGTGATCGCACGACGACGCGTCAAGCAACAGGCTACTAGCGTCGTGGAGATCGAGTGTGGTGCTCGTGGACTCATCATTGGAGTAGGACTACGGGGAGCTAGGCTAAAAAGTTTGCTTCGCCGGCGTACCAAGTTTGATAAAGGTTGAAGAAGCTTCCGATCTCGTGAAAGATTGTCCTTGTGTGTGCGGCTGCCATGTGACTGGATGCCACCACACCCAGGATCCTAGCTTGGCAAGAATTTCCTATTGGACGGAGAGGATATCTAGTGAAAACCAAATTTCAATATAAACCTGTGAGAATCATTAAAAAAATCATGTTTAAAAGTTCTAGAAGAAATTGCAAGAAAAATATATTACCTTGGGAAGTTAGAGTTGTATAGACATGCAAATTTGCAAGTTGAAACTCAAATTTGTTTAGGAGATATGAAAATGAAAATCTCAGCAAGAAATAGTAGTTTATCAACGAATAGTAACGTTTGCTACTATTCAGTACTGAATTTTTCATTTTCGTAACTCATAATTTTTTTAAGTTTCAACTTGTAAATTTGCAGGTATTACATTTTTGTTGAGATTTTTTTAGAACTTTTAAACATGGTTACCATCGAACCTCTATTGGACACTTTAGATAGGGCCTTTGAAGGTCTGATGAGTGAGTAAGAAGAACAATTAGATTATACTCCCCGTAAGAACTGTTGAACACGACACTAGCAAATCTGGAGTCCTATTTCTTAAACCCCTCTAATATGAAAGGAGAGTCAATAATTTGACTACTGACTAACAAATACTCTGATTCAAATTAACTTCTCCGAGGAGAGAAGTCAAGCCGAAAATAGTCCCTCCATTTTTAAATATAAGATGTTTTATCCTTTGTGCACATTCACACGTATATAAAGGTATATAGACATGTTTTTATCGTATGTTCATTCATTTTGACATGTATCTAAACAAAACGTCTAACAACCTAAAAGTACTACATTCAAAAATGGAGGGAGTAATTAAGAAGTTTAAAAGTATTGGAGAATAAGATGAGGTTGAGGATAAAGTACGGGTCCTAGCAAGTGGGTTTAAACGAAACGGTCAATGATTTTTTCAGGGGACAACATTGAATGATAGGATCAGAATGTCACATGTAGAAGCCAACTAAGTGGTCCCTAGTGCAAAATCAAAGAAAGTACCCCTCACAAAAAAATCAAAGAAAGTTCCTTCAGTTCACAACAAAAAGGCATAGCAAAGGCCAAAGAGTCAAGCCGGCAATTCCGCCCATGGGCACGTCCGCCCACGGGCACCCGACCCTAATCGGCAGGGTATGGGTCGCTATGTTCGCCCATGGGTCTCGCCCGTGGGCGACCCGATTTGTCGTGGGGTTGTCACGGCAGATGTTACCAGGGGGTAACTTAAGTTGGGGGCAAGGCGGCTCTGGTGTCCAGGAGTTGGTCTAGCTCTACGGGGGAGAAGATATTTTTTACCCAGGTTCAGGTCCCCTCGGTGGAGGATCCCTACGTCCTGCTATAACTCACTATATGATAACAGATTACATGGTGCGCCAATGGCGATCGCCGGGTTTGGATGACTCCGGCGTGGGAGCTCTCTCTTGAGCTCTCTCTATTTTGTCTATCTTATTCGGCCTGAGACCTCTCTCTCGAATCTATGTATCTATGACCTAGGAGCCGGCTTATAAAGACATCCGGGTCTCCTAGTTGCTTACAAGGTAAGTCCGGGTTCTACCCGTACTCAGAGTCCTACTCTATCTCTTCTAGCTCTTCGTGTCCTCCAAGTCTTGGACTCCGTGATGCGTACCACCTCTGGGTCTTCTGGAACCTTCCTTCTGTAGGCCGGGTTACCGACAAGCTCTCCGGTCCATCAGTGTAACCCGGCCCATGGCGATGGTTAGCTGGCCTCACCCGGCCTCCTGTCTGGCGGGTCATGCTTTCCTCTTCATGGGCCTACCGGGTTATAATCCCCCCATCAGTAGCCCCAGGTTAACCGGGTCTCCATGTTGGCATGCTCTTCTTCTAATCTCGAGCTTTGTTTTCTTGGTTAGAGCTGTCATCCTGGCTGGCCGGGTTAACCTCCTGAAATCAAGAAAGAAACACAAAATAATAAAACCGAGTTACATTGCTTTTTATTTAGCTAGGCCGGCTCTTCTTGGCGGTCCATTTTATAACTCGGCCTCTATCTACCGGGTTCATACGCCTCCGGTTTTCTGTTCAACACATAGTCTTTAAGCATTCAGGTTAACCTCCTGAAATAAGACAAATAAATATTTAGTGAGATAAAAACCCGGGTTATACTTGCTAGGCCAGCTCGTTTTGGCGGTCCATTTTATAACCCGGCTTTTTCTTTCTGGGTTCATATGCCTCCAGGTTTTAACTCGTGCTTATTCTGCCAGGTCCTTTTGTAAGGCATGTGTAGGTAGCTTTATTTTTTGATCCTGCAACTTCTGCAAAATATTACTCGAACCTCTCCAAACAATTTCTTATCTTTTTCTCCGTTGTCGACCTCGCTTTTCCTTGTTTCAGATTCCTCTGACCCGGACTTGATAGAGCCTACTCATACGGAGGCTATGCTGACGGATGCTCCATGTTCCTACGACCCGGACTTGATGGAGCCCACTCACATGGAGGCTATCTTTCAAGACCCGACTTTTGAAGACCCAGGGCAAATACCTCCAGCTTTACCGGTTCTCAAGAATATTAACCTTGATTCTCTCATGCATATAACCTGTAGCCCCCCAAGCACCGAGTTTATCACCTCGCGATAACTTGGTGCTTGATGAATAAATATAGAACTTCGAACTATGTAGCCCCCAAGTGCCGGGTTGCATGCCTGCAGCGACCTGGGACTTTTGCATTTTGTATCTCTGAAAGAAATTGTGAACTTCAAATACTGTAACCCCCAAGTGCCGGGTTGTGTGCCTGCAGCAAACTGGGACTTCTTCATAACATTGAAACTGAGTAGCCCCAAGTGTCGGGTTAGCTGTCCACAGCCACCTGGGACTTTGATAATTTGCCTTGGATAAACTTTTGACTAGTGTAGCCCCCAAGTGCCGGGTTAGCTGACCACAGCCACCTGGGACTCCACTCAAGACATCTCTGATAAAAACTCGATTGTGTAGCCCTCAAGTTCTGGGTTAGCTTTCCTTTTGTAACCTTATAAAATTTGAACCATTGTAGCCCCCAAACGTCGGGTTGTATGCCTGCAGCAGCTCGGAGCTCGCTCTTCAATATTTGTATCACTTAGAAATTGTAACCCCCAAGTGTCAGTTCTTTCGCCTGCAACAACTCGGGGTCTTCGAATCAATTGACTATAAATATCTCCACTGGGACAATTGTAGTATCTGATCGAACCATCCATGGCAACTAGTCAGTGGTCATGAAATAATTAGAGCCGGCCACTGCTGCCGGGTTATAGATTGATCCTGCAAAAAAAATTCCCTTAGGCACAAAATAACATTACACAGCATGATAAACTTATAATAAATTAAAAACATAAATATTTATCTTGATGGTGTATGTACACCCTGAGAATTTACTTTTTTAATGAACGTAATCTGTCGTTCTGCAATTCCTTTGGTTTTGATGACCCTTTTGGTTTCTTTAACTATGAGCCGGCTTTCGCATGGATTATCTCTGTCGCAACTTCTCTGATAAAAACAGGGTCAGGCAAGTCCCAATGGGCCTCATGACTGATTGAATTTGCAGGTGAGCAATCAGGCCATATAAGTGCCAGTCGCATCGAGCTCAATAGTAAGATAACCAAGAATTATACTAGTGGCATAAAAGTCGGGTCTTGGGATTGCAGCTACAAACTATTCAAGTGAGAGCCCCCAAGACCGGGATCAATGTTTATAAAGTAAAGGCTTAACTATGCAACATTACCCCATTGATCCATATACTGTTGCGAAGCACTCCTGTGCAGCGCTAACCGAAGTTGCGAAGCGCTCTCGGGCCAAGCTTATATAATTTTTTGCGAAGCACTCTTGGGCATCGCCAACCGAAGTTGCTTAGCACTCTTGGGCTAAGCTATTTTTTTTGTTGCAAAGCGCTCCTGGGCATCGCTAACCGAAGTTGCGTAGCATTCTTGGGCTAAGCTAATTTTTTGTAACAGGATAAATGGTACTAGACATAAAAGAAGCACTATATATAATATGGGCGAAGCTGAGAGATGTTTCATGGATTTTCCTTCGATTGGTTCCACGTGTGGTTCAGTGTTTGTAACTAGGGAGTACTTAATTAGCGTTTTTAATTCCTTGTACTAGCAACGCGCCGATGCCGGCTTGCCGACTGACCCGGCGTATATGCTACCAACCAAACGAGCAGCTGCTTTTTTTTATTTTTCCTTTCATCTGAGGCAAATCGATCTGCTTTTTTCCATTCTTGATTTTTCTTTCCTTTGTGCTGGCGCATGTCTAAGGCAACTGGCCTTTTTCTTTCCAATTTGTTTCCTGTGCGTGTATGTCATCAATTTTTTTGCTTCCGCCGGCTCCTAGGTCAAGTTCCTCCATGACCATGCACCGATGCCGGCTTGCTTTCGCTGCTTTTCCGCCGTCTTGTGTGCTAGGAACTGTAGATGTGACTCCTCTATATCTGATTCCTCCATGGCCGGCTTCTCTATGGCCAGCTTTTCTTTTTCCAGTGAATCTGCTTTCGACTCCCAGCTGAAATCAAGGACGACGCGATCTTCTCGCTGGTTGCTGATGATCTCGCCGACGGCGATTTTCTCCATCCCACGCAGCGCTTCTCCCTTGATGAGGACACTCTTGGCCGCAAGCTCCACGGTGGGCGCCAACTGTCGTGGGGTTGTCACGGCAGATGTTACCAGGGGGTAACTTAAGTTGGGGGCAAGGCGGCTCTGGTGTCCAGGAATTGGTCTAGCTCTACGGGGGAGAAGATATTTTTTACCCAGGTTCAGGTCCCCTCGGTGGAGGATCCCTATGTCCTGCTATAACTCACTACTCCCTCCGTTCTAATTTAAATGACTTCTACTTGTCAACATGTGGATGTACCTAGACATGTTACAAGTATAGATACATCCACATTTTGACAAAGTGAAGTCATTTAATTTGGAACGGAGGGAGTATATGATAACAGATTACATGGTGCGCCAATGGCGATCGCCGGGTTTGGATGACTCCGGCGTGGGAGCTCTCTCTTCAGCTCTCTCTATTTTGTCTATCTTATTCGGCCTGAGACCTCTCTCTCGAATCTGTGTATCTATGACCTAGGAGCCGGCTTATAAAGACATCCGGGTCTCCTAGTTGCTTACAAGGTAAGTCCGGGTTCTACCCGTACTCAGAGTCCTACTCTATCTCTTCTAGCTCTTCGTGTCCTCCAAGTCTTGGACTCCGTGATGCGTACCACCTCTGGGTCTTCGGGAACCTTCCTTCTGTAGGCCGGGTTACCGACAAGCTCTCCGGCCCATCAGTGTAACCCGGCCCATGGCGATGGTTAGCTGGCCTCACCCGGCCTCCTGCCTGGCGGGTCATGCTTTCCTCTTCATGGGCCTACCGGGTTATAATCCCCCCATCACGATTAGTCATGGGTAGGGTATGGGCAGACATGTGTACCCATGGGCGACCCGATGGGTAACCCGATTAGCTGACATGTGGGGTCTCATAGTAAGACATGACCATAGCCCATGTAATTGCCAGCCCAACAGTCCAAATCCAACACACACCGCACTAAGCCACTAACCCTAGGTGTGACCGTGTCCCTCCCCAGTCTCTCCCGTCCCCGCCGTAATCCCTCTCCCCTACTCTCTCTCTCTGCTCAGTGCTCAGTGCTCACGCCTCACGGTGCTCTCCGCTCCCCTCCCTTTCTCGGCAGCAAAACGGCGGCGCTGACCCGCCGCGCCGTTGCTCCACGAGCCGCCGCTCCGTTGCGTCGCCACTCGCTGCCTCCCCAACGTCCACGATGCTGCTGTCCCCAACTCACAGCCGGCCTCAACGCCGCCGTCCCAAGGACCCCGACGCCGCCGTCCCCGACTCCCTGCCGTCCCCAATACACTCTTTGCGGAGTTTCAATCTGTTCTTGCTGATGAAGAAGAACCAATGGTAATTCTAACTTGTACTCATTAATTCATACATGGTGTGCTTTATAAATCATCTCATATATTGCTTATAATTTTCAGGATGAAGATGTATCGATCTTAACTGAAGATTAAAGAAGGGAGGAAAGGGCGAGAGCTAGGCGCTGGCTGCTAGCTAGCAAGCTGGTCGCCTTCCTGGGCGTGGCTGCTGGCCTGCTGCTGCTAGCAAGCTGGTCGCCTTCCTGGACGTGTTTGCTGGTTGCCTTCCTGGGAGCTCTCTACTCCTCTTATCTGCTCCTGTATAAGCTTGTTAGTTTGTTGTAATGATGGACAGTGGACACACGGTTGTGTGGCTTATTTGTGTGGCTGCTTGCCTGGCAATTGATGACTCGAATATTTGATGTAATTCTCGACACCAAGTTTGATGATATTGATGTACTGATGTTGTGATGCATTTCAACACTTATTATGATTTTATTGATGTACTGATGCAGTTTGACACATAAAATATGCCATTTTGGAGTGCCAGAATTGACATGAGGAGCTGTTGTATGCAGACCCGACGGGCGACCCGACGGGTCGGGTGACCCGACGGGCATGGGCATGGGCATGAAATCTGACCCATGGGCAGGGTCGCGGGCAAAGAAGCTTACCCATTTGTTAAACGGGCATGGGTCTGGAAGAGGTCGACCCGACCAAACCCGACCCGATTGCCGGCCTTACCAAAGAGTGGAGAACACCGTTGATGACTTTTTTTTGGAGGGCACGTACTGAAAATCTCTACATATACTAATCTCCCTAAAATCCTTGCCCTCTCCTTGCTTCTCATCTCCTCCAATAGGGTAGTGACACCACACCACATGATGGACCCCACTCATATCTCATTTTATAGTTCACACCTTATAAAATATTGTTGGATACATACACAACTCTTTATAGTTCACACCTAGAAAAAATAAATTGTTGGATACATACACATGTTTTCAATATATTTGCCAATTTTTCGATGAAAAAATTGGTACTTCCAACTACACAAAAAAGAAAATTATGGTGTGAAAAGGAAAAATAGCTCCATTTCCCACTCAAAAATTTCTTTTTTTTAGCCTAAAAAAAATATATTATTTTTACAAAACTTATAGAGCACGTACAATAGGTACATTAGTTGTATGCTTTATTTGCCAAATCTGAAATATGGATATATTGTTTCGATATATGTAAAAAAAGAGATAACGACTTTAAAGCTCTCTCCCTTATCCTTTCTCTACCGCCAGCGCCCACCATAGCATCACGCAGCCTATGTGCGACACCATTTCTCTCCATCCGCTTCCCTCGAGCCGTATTCTATCAAAAATAGCCGTTCCAATGTAAATTTTTCACGTCTCTCCACACACACTTTTGGCTCTGTCAAGCCCCTAAGAATACAGGGCACCTCGGTCCCTGATGTCGCGTCTCAAGCCTATTGTCAACTTCCAAGCCACGTGCGCTCCCCGTCGGTGCATATTCTGGTGGTCACACAAAGTTGTGGACTGGAAGACTTCCTGCATCTCTCGCAGCAGTTGCATGTGATACCCATCATCTCTCGCATCGGCCGCCGATGTCGTCGTTGCTGTTAGTGGTGCTCGACTCGGTGGTGGTGGAAACTGTGGTTCAGACCATGAGCAAAAACTTAATGTTGAAAGGGGGTGAAAGGATAAGTTAGATACCTCGTTGTTGGATGCCACCTAATTATTAATGAAAGATGATGTGTGTATCTATCTGTGAACGTTTTCTCTATATTTACTAATCTCTCACTTATATTAAGAGAACGAGACAGATTATGTAAGCAACTACGTGTATGTATTTGGTAGATGGTTGGGTGCATACACTGAAAAAGACCTATGAGTGTCTAGCCTCCGCTGCAGTAATTAGAGTGTAGAAAAGTCACGACTCATGAGTGTAAAATGATAAAATAGCATGTCTTGTTAAATGTTTGGCGAACATGACAACTAGAGATGAGCATTCCTGCACTTAGATATATATTAAAAAATAGTGGTGTTCATGCCGTTTATTTTTATTTATACTCTATTTTATATAATCTGGATCTGATTCACAGATTAAGATGGCATAAACCGTTTAAAATCTCACTATGCTCTATTTTTTGGTGCACTGTTTAGTATCTAGCGGTGGAATATTCTTCTGTTTACATAATATCGATTGTATTCAATCCAATTGATGTAACTTTTCGGGACATAATTATGCCAACTATTACTGATTTTGGAATAATTGATGTCAGCAAAGTCTACCTGATTTCATTACAATAAATAATTGAACTTGAGTTCTCGATGGTTAATAAAGTCTTGACTAATCTATCTCTTGAGTCTGCAATGTTCATCATATATATCGTTTGTCTATAGATTATCGAAAGTTTGTTCAATTATTTTGGGAAAATCTTCATAGAACCATGTACATAATTTAATTTTAATGACATTTCATAATTATAGTCGCATCCTGATCGTCAAACTAAGTATTTTGAGAGTTTAACCTTTTTTGGGGGTCATGTGTTATTTCTGTTGAGCGGTGTACTTTAACCTTGATACAACTGATATAATTGTGTTTTCTTCTCTACTTCTCTATATTTATGTGAGAAGGTCTAAATTATTGTGTTGTAAAATAGTGAGCCTGGTACTATTTTTACCATTATTTTACTGATATATACTCCCTCCGTTCACAAAAGGATGTCTCAACTAATTCCAAATTTGGATGTATCTAGACATAATTTAGTGTGTAGATACATCCAAATTTGAAGTTGGTTGAGACATCTTTTTGTGAACCGAGGAAGTATATGTTTCGCTAAAAAAAAATACTTATTTATCATCGGTTGTATTAGAACGGATGCGGCAACGCGCGTCTTGTCCTTCTAGTATGAAGGACAAACCGTACCGTCTACTACTTTTTTGTGTGGGCATGGGCCATTTTTCCTTTTGTTAACCATGCCCTTTTTATTTTGGCTAGCTAAAGAGGGGTGAAGCCAGTGGGCCAAACACCTAACCTATAGCCGGAAGGCCCACTAAATGAGCATACAATTAACACTTATAAATTTGAAAATAAAATCACATATTGATTGCTCTGGCGGTGGGCAATTGACAAGGAACATCCACATTTAAACAAAAAGGAACAGCTGAAAAAATTGTGTGATAAGTTCAGATGCCGGTTTCAAGAGGGCTCGCAAACTGGCAGTCCAGTCTCTAGTGGCCGTCGGGGGGGGGGGGGGGGGGGAGTGTGAGATCAACCCCAGACAACGTCTGTTCAAAATTAAAAAAATTAGAATGTCAGTTTCACATAGTAGCTTGGAGAAAGAACAAGAATTGCAAGCCCATGAACGAGTTCAAGATTCTAATACTTCGATCGATGTGTGTCGTGTGTGGTATAGTTCGGCCGTTCCATGGATAGGAGATGGGAGGACTCATTGCTATCGTTCACGCTGCTACATCGAGAGTGCTAGAAGCCGAGTAATGATGGCAGTGGGTCACCATTAGGGTACCCTCTACCCTATTTAGTTCAAGAAAATAAACTGTTTTTGTGGTGACATCATCATTTTAGAAAGTTCATTTTTTTTAACTAAAAGGGTAAAGGGTAGCCTAATGATTACCTATTGCCATCATTAAAGCCGAGAAACCCAGAAGAAACATGGTAACCACCAACCACAAAGATGATATTTTTTTTGAAAAGGGGACAAAAAGTTTGCCTCAATCAATTAATTAATCAAGAAAAAATAGTCATCAAGTTAATTAATGGAAAACTGGACGACAATCGTTACAACAAAACCACAACCACAATTAGACAACCAACCCGGCCGACCTACAATAACCACGAACTACAACAACAATCGCGCTCAACCTATGACAACCACGAGCTAGCTACACGACAACGTGAAATGCGTAGAAATATCAAGCAACTAGAGACTTTCCTCGTGACGCCAGTATTCTTTCTGGACCTCCCGAGAGACTTCTCCACCTTCTTGATTACACTCTGCGAAGCCTTCACCACCAAGACACAAACAATTTCCTCGCCATATCCAGTGCAAACCGCCTCCAAATCGACGAGTAAGTCACATATCTCTTTTCGAAAGGAGTCTCGGAGTTAGGTGCCTACTGCCAACACACCTGTCTCATTACCCCAGAGATGAGAGGGTGACGGAAGCAACCAACCCTCCTCTGTCCAGAATGACAAGCGATTGCCAGGACTCTGACGGTGATGGTGAGGGCGTCGTGCCCCCCGCCAAGGACTCTGGTAGGTATAATCCATAATGATAGTTTTTTCAAGAGTTATTTTAAAATATCATGTTCGGTGTCTTTACATCTAGTAATGTTGATTTTTAAGACAATATCGCTTTTGTTAACATTTCATACATGTAGAAGTACTCCTATATTTCAGTTCGGTCTATGCATGGCAGTACTGGTGCCAGTATGCGACCAGGTTGCCCATCCTCTCCCCGCATACTTCGGCGGGGTTTCTGTTCCTCACGGCGATGATAGCGCAAAGCATGGCCTCCACTATGTTCCCCGAGCGTGTTGCCATCGCCGGAGCGTAAGAGTTGTTTCTTCTGGAGGGTCACGTCTTTCTTAGCAAGTGTACATGCAGTATATAAATCGAACACTAGAAGAAAACGGGCCTACAGTCCCGGTTGGCAAGGGGCTTTAGTCCTGGTTGGCCAACCGGGACTACTCAACTGGGACTAAGGGCCTCCCCTTTAGTCCTGGCTTGCCACGAACCGGGACTAAAGGCCCTCCACGTGGCCACGGGCGAGCTCGCGGGCGAGTTCGCGTGATACGAACCGGGACTAAAGGTTTCTGCCTTTTTTTTTCTTTTCAATTTATTTAGGGGTTAGGGTTTAGGAGGGGTTTAGGGTTTCGGATTTTATGTTTTCCATCGTATGGAGATCACGTCAATGCGCCAAAAACAAGTTTTTGTATACATAAAGTTCATACTACACACGGAGATCACGTTGATGCATATTCATACACATAATTTGGTATATATCTATTTAGTTACATGGAGATCACTAAATTACATGGAGGCATATTATCGGACATGGTGTTCTCCTCTATCAGGTATGACCTCCGCAAGCAAAAATCCCGCCAATTCCTCCACAATTGCTTTTACGCGGTGCTCTGGTAGGAGCGCGTTCCACATCTTTGTCATCTTTAAAAGAAGGAGATCAATATGAATATATGAGTTCTGCGTATATATCAAATCATCTTTAAAAAAATATGACTAGTATTTACATACTTCAATTTGTCTTCGATTTCTGTGGTTCTCACTGGTCATCATGTGAATGTACTCGCAAACGTAGTATGCACATAAATTAGTCCCTGTGGCTGCCTCAGGCACCACTGTACGAGAAAAGAATTCAATCAAATAATAATCAAGCATGATAATGGTATTGAAATTAGAATTAAAGGGATGCACAGACCTAGCTAGTACTATTTACCTGGTTCAGAACAAATTGCAGCTCCGGTTTCCATTCACCGGCTTCATTCTTGATGAACCGTTTCCAAACCCTGCCCAGCAAACAAAATGAATAAATGAGTTATTAATTACTTGATATCAGGAAATGAACGAACGAGGCCGATATAGTGCGATAATGATTGAAATTACTTCCGGAGCATATCAGTCAGGCTCTTGTATTGTTTATGATCTCTCTATAATGAGTCCATGACTTCAACGGTTCCTTCCTCAACTCTAATGATTAGTAGAATCCAGTGGAAGCTGCGAACGTTTATATAGCCAGGCATGCATAACTCATCAATTACACTTAACATCGAGTAAGCAAAATAGAATGTGTACAAGACGGTAACACTCACCTGAAGTTGTAAGGAAAAAGTATGTGTGTTTTGGTATTATGTTCCTTTAAAAACCTTAGCAAAAGTTTCTCCATGTCCTTGGGAAAGTATTGAATGGTATATTAATGAACGTTATTTGGGTCAATGAACCCAATGTCCCAGAGTCCCTCTTTTTTGCATTCGAGAATCTTCATTCTGCATAATAGCGTACAAAAGAATATAGTGAGGATAATTACAGGCAATGAACGAGCTGAGCTAAAGACTTAAATTACAGAAATAAATCACTTACAGACAATAGCAAGTGACGAGAGATTTGTCGAGGGCGTCTAGAGTGTAAACTCAATTTGCACCTCGTAATCTTGTAAGAAGTGCTCTTCCTTAACGTTCACCATGAGCATGGTTCGCTGTTCCTTTGCGACTTTTATGTACCAGTCATGCAATCTTCGCAGTTGTGTTGTTAGATTCGAAACCTGCTCAGGTCTGACCAGAGACTGCCCGTGAACATATTTCCATCTCAGCAATGGGGTAACCGCTGTCGCCTATGACTTGAGGAGCAACACTGAGACCAGTACTGTCGTCCTTATCGGGAAACACCTTGAGCGGGGCAATCGATTGTTGTTTCTGTTCTCCGAGCTAGGGAACTTTTTTCCCGCTTTTCCCCAGTGAGCTATATGACTTCTGAATAGCGCACTCATAGTCTGATGGCAACTTCGGTTCCGGGTCCGATAAGTTCTTGTAAAAGCGCTCAACGACCTCCGGAGCTAGTTTCTCCTTTAGCTCGGGCTTTTTCGGTGCAAGTTGTCTTTTGACATTGGCAGCCACGATCGCTCGGTTTTCCTCGTTAGTCCTTTCGTAAGTTAACTTCTCAGGATTCTTGTCTTTTGACTTCTTTCTAACTTTCTTCTTAGTCGGCGAAGTGGTGAGCTTCCGCTTATTTAGCAGCTTAGTGGGCGGAGATGCAGATGGACTCGCGCTGGGGTCCCTCTCGGGGTGGTGTGGACTTTGCTGAGGTGGATTGCTATAAAGAGGAGTCCGTGGAGGGTGGAGTCTGAAAACACGATGTATTCCTTTTTCCATAGAATGATACCACCCCTGACTTCTCTCAGTGTCGTCTCCCCGTCACCTCCAGCCATGTCAAGCTTCAGTTTCTCAAATCCGCTCAGAACTTCATCCACCCCGACACGAGCATAGCCAGCTGGAATATGACTGCCATGTAAGCGTTCCCCAGGTTCATTAGGTAAAGCAAAGCCGACCGCCACCTTGAAGGATATGTTCTTCATTGACTGATGTAGATCACACATTGTCTTCTCCGTGATATCATCCACGGGGTAGCGAGCCATCGGTGCTTCATCCATCAGTGAATCATGATCACCCAGGAGCGCCGTGGAACCCACGCTGCTTTTCAGCTGAGATGGGACGATGTTACCATCGTCGAATGCAGGATCTTCTTGCTGCCGCTCAGATGCGCTTTGCTGGCTATTAATTGTGTCCAGTTGCTCCTGCTGTTGCATGACCATGCGTTGCAATTCCTCTTGATTTGCTTCTAGCCATTGGATCCGGTCTACCTCCAGCTTCTTTTTTCTCTGACGGCTTCTATAAGTGTCAGCGCTCTCCGGAAACCTAGTCTTCCATGGAACACCGGGGCCATAGCCTCATGTTTGTCCTTTGTGTTCAGGATTCCCGAGGGCGAGTGACAGCTCGTCGTTCTCTCTGTCGGGCTTGAGCGTTCCATCCCGAACTTTTTCTATTGCTTTAACAAGATCTTTGGTGACCGTTTGAAGTTTTTCCATATTTTTTTCCCTTGGAATAAGCTTCCCTGTCTCTCGGTCCAACGATGTCCCATGCCCGTACAACCAGCGCTTGGACCTCTCGGGAAATTCCGCTGTTTCTGGAGTGACCCCTTTAGCAATTAGGTCGACGTCTCTTTTTTCCCACTTAGGCGCGACAGTCTTGTAGCCACCTGGCCCCAAAACATGGTGATATTCCTTTTTTGCAGCATTTATCTTAATTTTTTCCGACATTTCCACAGCTTCAGACGATTCCTTGTACGCCTTAAATTCGGCCTAGTGATAATTTTGGTTCTCTAGTGGTCGAGTGAATGTTGGAGTTTCTTTTTTCTTCTTATATTCAGCCCATGTTTTTTTCTTGAATCTCTGGAATTGTGTGGCCATCTTCTTAAGAGCCCACTCCTTGACTTTCAACTTCATGTCATCTTCCAGACCTGGCGGTAGGTTGAAATGTGTCATGAGCGTTTTCCAAAGCTCATCTTTGGATCTTTGGTCGACAAAAGTAACTCCTCCATCGTCGTCTCCCTTTGGCTTATGCCATTCTCGAATGCTATTCGGGATGTTGTCCCTAACAACAACTCCACATTGATTTATAATTTTTTTTACGTTCACTGCGGGAGCAAACGGTTCGCCATCTTCAGCAACTTCCTCGATCGGGAACCTTTGATTATCGCCCAACCTTTTGGTCGGGCCTCGTTGCCTTTTACCAGATTGGCTCGATCCGGGGGGCCTAGTAGATTGGGTCGATCCGGAGGGCTAAAAGAAAAAAGATTCGTTAATAAGTGCAATACAAATCAATTAATGCATCTAGTGATCACGAGAGGCTTAATATACCTCGCCGAAATTTGTTAAGGGCCCTTCGTCTCTTCGTTCTACCTCAGCTCCCTCATCGTAGTCGTTCAAAAATTGTGAACTGTAATCTTCTCCAACTTCTCCACCGGCATCTTCTCCACCTTCTCCACCGGCATATATGATATTCAATATTTGCTCTTCACCGTCGTCTCTGCCGTGGGCGTCCATAGCTTAACTACAAACCGAATATTCATCAACAATATTCATCTTCATATACACAATATTCATCAACAATATTTGTTATACACAATATTCATCAACAAATAATCCAACTATGAAAAACATAAATAAACACTAAAATTTGCTAACAACACTAAACTATAAAATTTGCTAACAATTTTGCTAACAACACTAAAATTTGCTAACAACACAAAATTTTCTAAGACATGTTGAAATTTGTAAGACATGTTTAAAATTTCTAAGACATGTTTAAAATTTCCAGGCCTAATTTTGTAACTAGCTTCTTAATGGAGTAGAAAATAGTTCATACAACATAGGAAATAGATGCAACTAACTTAGGCATTAGAAAAAACTTGTCTTTTCCATCTATTCATCCAAATTATCTTTTCCATCTATTTCCACAGTAAAAAACTTACATATAAGCAAACTTTGTGATGCATATGGTGCTGCCATTACAAAATAATGTGTGTAACATACACAAAATCATCTCATTTGCAAGAACAAATTAGGAAGTTCATATGCTGCCTTATAATCATCTTTGCAAAACTAACATACACACAATCTGAAAAATATTGGGGAGCGGCGTCGGGGAGCGGCAGAGCACCTCGGGCGGGGCTTCTCGGCGTGACGGCGAACTCGGAGACCCTAAACCCTAAACCATGAAGAAATCAAAGCCATTAAGCTCAAGAACATAAGACTCAAGCTAAAATATACTCAAAAGCATGTATTACCACTTCAAAATCATTTGCAAAGCACTAGGTTGGAGAAATCATCACAAGGCTTTCTCTGAACTTAATGGACTAAGTTCACAGTAGGTTAACTTATGAAACAAAACATTTCTGTAGTTAATACAATATAGGTTGGACTGAAGTTAAAATTGCTGCACTAATTAAACACCTTGCTGCACTAATTAAACATTTTAGACACTCCTTTCCAAGAATGATAAGCTTATATTAGATAGATTTTAGCCAACAAATCGAGGATGACACCAAACATTGTGCTAGATGCATTGTTGTGACCGGTTTACTCAATTATGAGAGCAAGCTGTATACGAAGCAGAACTATATATACATGATATATGAAACTACACCCAAACCAAACTATACAGAACTAGTGCGTCGATCCGTTTTTCCTGCAACCAACCAAACGTGCATAGGAGTTGCAATTCTGGTCCCAAAGGAAACAAGATCTAGGTGTACAGCTAAACATCAAGATGTAATTCCATCAGAATTGAAGGATGCAGTGCTACCAGTAGCAAACATTGCATCGACAGAAAGGAAAGGCAGCAGATGGAGGAATTGGTCTCACCTTGGTCCGTCCTGCGTGTAGTACCGGCCCTGCTGCTCCAATCCAATCGATGAGGCGACCTAGCGGAGGCGGTGGCGGCCTGGCAGCCGGCGTGCCCTTCCGCAGACCTAACCTGGCCTAGAGGTCGGACCGGCAGCGAGAGCACCGGTCGGACACCGTCGGTGCGGCGTAGACGGCCACTGCACGATGTCGTGGAGGAAGCACCGGTCGCTTCTCGGGCGCGACGGCGAACTCGGAGACCTCGATGGCGAGCACGTGCACGGGGCGGCGGCGCTGAGGGAAGAAGATCGATTGTGAGGATTGTGAAGAAGAGGGGTCGGGGACGCGGCCGATAGATCTAAGTAATTGAAAATAAGCTTTAGTCCCGGTCGGTACCACGAACCGGGACTAAAGGTACGTGCTCGCCCCGTTCCAATTACCAACCGGGACTAAAGTACCTTTAGTCCCGGTTCCAATTACCAACCGGGACTAAAGGTACGATTGGGCCTGCCGCGAAAAGTTCGCGCGTGAAGCCCACATTTAGTCCCGGTTGGTAGTTCCAACCGAGACTAATGGGCTTTTGAATAGGGTTTTTTTGTTCTCCTTTTTCTTTTTTCCGTTTTCTTTTATATCTATTGATTTAATCGTCCAAATCAAGTCAAATTAGTTTCTAAAAATTTGTAAATCATATCTATGTTTGAAAGCATCCTCAACAACTTTTGGAGCAAACATATTATTAAACAAATATGTCCATATAATTTCCGCGTATGCTATCTATATATCTATTTTTTTTTGTAACTTTTGGAGCAATCATAGTTTTTTTGTGTTCTCTTTCCTTTTTATTTTTTCTGATTTCTTTTATATCTATTTGAATTACATGTTTAATTGTCTATATTTGTAAAAACATATCTATATTTGTAAAAATCATATCTATATTTGAACATATACCGCCCAAAATATCCAGCCAAAAATTTAACCATCGAAAGTTTACATCAATGAACAAAACACACGGTTTCCCCGAGCTACAGTCCCACACTGGCTGCGATATCGTCAAATGCAGTGTGGGACTGAGCTCGGGAATCCGGATGATTTGTGTTGGTCGACCTAAAGTAAACTAAAAGCTAATTGTACTGAATACCTAAATACAGCTGAAACAAAACACCCAGTTTCCCCTAGCTACATCCCCATAGTGATTCACGGTCGAATGCCTTTACATTCACTGTGGGACGCAGCTAGGGAATACGAATGTTTTGTGTTTTGAGCAGAAGAATGAGAGAGGAACCTGGCTGAGATGGTGGCCTATTTATAGGCGTCCTTAGGGAAATTTTCCCGCCCATAGAGTTGGAAGAGGCAGGAAGCGAGAAGCAACTGAGTTGGAAGAGGCGGGAAGCGAGAAGCAACAGTGTTGGAAGAGGCGGGAAATTTTCCCGCCCACCGCTCTGTCAAATTTGCGCGGCAAATCCAAAGTTTTTCGCGTGTGTTCTTTGCCGAGTCCCGCTGAAAATTGCGCGCGCGAAGCCCGCCTTTAGTCCCGATTGGAATTTCCAACCAGGTCTAAATGGGCTTTAGAATAGTTTTTTTTAAAAAACATCCTCAACAACTTTTGGAACATCCAATATTTTTGTTGCACTTGGTTGCAAATGGAGTCATGTGTCTCATAGAACCAGAACAAAAAAATCAGTGTTTAGAGTTTTCTTCAGAGTTTTCATAACACAGTTACATAAAAGGTTTAATACATTATTATACATCACCAAAATTCCTATCTAGTGTTTGGGTATAAATTTTTTCTTCACGTGTGTCCCTTGCTTATGATTGCGCCATAACCATGGAGAATCTTCATCATTTAACATGATGCTTGGGTCAGTGTTCACTGTGAAGGGCGGAATTTCATCAAACTTATTGTAATCTTCTGACATGTCTGTCTTGTCCTCCACTCCCACGATGTTTCTTTTCCCTGAAAGAACTATGTGGCGCTTTGGCTCATCGTATGATGTATTCGCTTGCTTATCTTTTCTTTTTTTCCGGTCTGGTAGACATGTCCTTCACATAGAAAACCTGAGCCACATCTTTGGCTAGGACGAATGGTTCGGTGTGGTACCCAAGATTGTTGAGATCCACTGTTGTCATTTCGTACTTCGGGTCTACCTTTACCCCACCAGTCAGGTTGACCCATTTGCACCGAAACAACGGGACCTTAAAAGAAGGTCCATAGTCAAGTTCCCATATATCCTCTATGTAACCATAATATGTGTCCTTTTGCCCATTGTTGTTTGTTGCATCAAAGCGGACACCACTGTTTTGGTTGGTGCACTTTTTATCTTGGGCGGCCGTGTAAAATGTATTCCCATTTATCTCGTACCCTTGGAAAGTCAATATAGTCGAAGATGGTGTCCTGGCCAACAAGTACAGTTGTTCTCCAACATTGGTGTTATTAATGAGATGTGTTTGCAACCAACCGCCGAAAGTCTCCATGTGTTTTCCTTTAATCCAGGAGTCAGTATGCTCCGGGTTTTCGGAGCGTACAATATTTATGTGATACACGATATACGGAGCCACCAAGGTGGAACTTTGTAGAACTGTGTAGTGTGCCTGAGTGCCCCGTCCATACTTATTATTGCTTTCTTTCCTAGCGTGCCTTTTCCACTTAGTCTCCCCTCATGCCGCGATTGAGGAATACCAATCGGATTAAGGTCAGGAATAAAGTCAACACAAAACTCAATGACCTCCTCTGTTCCATAGCCCTTGGAGATGCTTCCTTCTGGCCTAGCACGGTTATGAACATATTTCTTTAAGACTCCCATGAACCTCTCAAAAGGAACATATTGTGTAGAAATACAGGACCGAGAATGGAAATCTCATCGACTAGGTGAACTAGGAGGTGTATCATAATATTGAAGAAGGATGGTGGGAACACCAACTCGAAGCTGACAAGACATTGGACCACATCCTTCTATGCACTTTATAGAGTTTCTGAATTGATTACCTTCTGAGAAATTGCATTGAGTAATGCACATAGCTTCACAATGGGTACTCGAACATTTTCTGGTAGAAGCCCCTGATGGCCCTTGACGTAGTTACCTGCGTCAAAAGAATATGGGTTAGGTTGAGACTCCAAGTGCAGGGTGTATAGTATAGGAAAGACGGTTTTCCCCACGAGGGGTGACTCGAGGGTTTAATATCGAACTCTCGGGGAATCAGTAGTGAAAGATTTATCTTCTTATCCTTCTCTTAAAAACCTACAAACGAAGTAAATTGTTTTGGCCCTCAACCTCACCAAGTGGTTGTCAAGCACAAGGTGTGAGAATGATATCAAGATAAAATGAATGCAAAACATTAAATAAATATGCAATGATGATAAATAAATATGTAAGGATGGTGGAAACAATGATGGATGATATTTTTGGGTTTTGTATTATGAATGCAAGATATAAAAGTGTTTTTGTATTTTCGGATTTTTAAATGGCAGAAAATGTAAAGTGGATAAAAGTTGTTGGAAAGGTGGTTCTTATGATTAAAAATGGACCGGGGTTCATGGTTTCACAAATGTACTCTCTCTTTAATAAAGTGGTAGACAATGAAACACTAGAGTTGAAATATGAGATTGCAACAAAAAGGTTTCATGACAAGTTACTAATTATATGGGCATCACGTCCTAACATAGAGATATTTGTTTATTAATCTCTCTTATACTCCACCAAGATGCGAACTAAATCATAACACCTTAATAATTAAGATAAATCAGAGCATAGCATTAAGTATCATGACATGAAGTTAAAATAAGAACATGCTAGATCTAGTCATGGAGTAGTAGCAATGGTCACACCCACATCTCCGGTAGCAAGGTATTTTTCTTTATCCCTAGTGAGGCAACAAAGTAAGGTAAAAACCCAAGTGGATCGCGGAACTTTCTCTCACGTTCACCGCACTAGCCACCCCCCGTTACTCTAACTAATGCACACGTTCCCCCTCACACGCTCTCATACACATGCTTGATCAAAACAAGTAAACAAGAATGGGGTACATAATATGCATCTACTTTCATAACTGAAACAAAACTATTGCAATCTCAAACATATATTAACTCATATAAAGATCCACCACAAAGGTATTACATAGATGACCGTAATCATGTTCAGCAGCTCATACGGTGCTAATTAGTGAAGCTCAAGACAGGAGAGATACATAAGTTACTTACACAAACCCATAGTCCAGGAGTGGACTACTCCCTCTTCATCATGGAGACGGTGGAGAAGTCGTTGGAGAAGATGGAGACCACGCCGGCAGCGCCCCGCCGGAGTTTTCTCCCTCCAATCTGCAACTCCAGGTCTCTGTTTCGTGGTTTCTGTGTTTCTGCGGCGCTCCTTTCCGAAGTGCGTCGGGGACTATTTTTATAGTCGTTTTTAGGTCAAGACGGAGGCTCGGGAAAAAAGATCGACGGCAACGGAGCCACGAGGCCCCAGATTATGGGTCCCACGCGGCCAAGGAATCAGGCCGCGTGGGCCCACTCATCTTGGCCCTCGGGCCTCCGTTTGTTCGCTTCCTTCGCTCCCACGCTTTGTTCCTTCCAAAAACTGATGCTCGTAAATTTCCAGGTCATTTGGACGTCATTTGGGTCCCTGAAACATCAAAATATAGAAAATAGGGTTTTCTGCCTGTGCAGGGTTAATTCCAGAAAAATAGGGAAACAAGGAAATATTCCCAAAATCAATATAAAACAATGATATAAACCTTATATGATGCAAATATGATTGAAATATAAGTAATATAATGCAAAGTTCATGTATGCATTTTACATGCATCAGCCCCCTCAATGTAACCGGAAGTAATTGTGTCATAATCACGTGGCAGTCATGAGACTTTAGGTTTTGGAACTTTTTCTCTGCCATATTTATTATTCCCTTTATATTCGACGAGAAGGCAAACGGGACATTGATACTGCTCAGGACTTCAAAAAAGATTTCCTTCTCTTCTTTGGTAAGAGCGTAGCTGGCAGGATCTTGATACTTCTCTGGATTCAGGTCGTCTCGTTCGTTCATACGTTGCTGGTCCTGCCGTGCTTTCGTGTATCTTTTGTCTTCCCATACACGCCCAAGAAGCCTAGCAGGTTCACGCAAAAATTCTTCGTCACGTGCATCACGTCGATTGCAGAGCGGACCTCTAAGAGTTTCCAATAGGGTAGCTCCCAAAATATAGATTTCTTCTTCCACATGGGTGCGTGTCCGTCAGCGTCATTCGGAACAGATTGTCCGCCAGGACCCTTTCCAAAGATTACTTTTAAATCCTGGACCATACCATATATATCATCACCAGTAGGGCAGGTAGGCTTCATCCGGTGATCTGGCTCACCTTTGAAATGCTTGCCTTTCTTTCTTAAGGGATGCCTGTTTGGAAGAAATCGACGATGCCCCGGGTACACATTCTTCCTACATTTATCCAAATATATACTTTCAGTCTCACCTAAACAGTGTGTGCATGCATTGTATCCCTTGTTTGTCAGTCCTGAAATGTTACTAAGAGCAGGTCAATCATTGATGGTTACAAACAACAACGCTCGTAGGTCAAATTCGTGTTGTTTGTGCTCATCCCACACACATACACCTTCTTCACGCCACAACTGTAAAAGTTCTTCGACTAATAATGAACTTGGATGAGAATTGGTATCATAATGAACTTGGATGAGCATTGGCATCATAATGAACTTCCACTTCATGCACAACCATGGAGGAAGGTTATAGATACATAGAGTAACAGGCCAGGTGCTATGACTGCAGCTCTGCTCCCCAAAAGGATTAAAGCCATCTGTACTTAAACCAACCCTTAAGTTCCTTGCGTCACGTGCAAAGGTCGGGAAGTCTCTATCGATTTTTCTCCACTGCGACCCATCAGTGGGGTGTCTCAGCATCACGTCTTTCTTACGGTCTTCTTTGTGCCATCGCAACAACTTGGCATGCTCTTTGTTTTGGAACAAACGTTTCAACCGTGGTATTATAGGAGCATACCACATCACCTTGGCAGGAACCCTCTTCCTGGGGCGCTCGTCCTCAACATCACCAGGGTCATCTTGCCTGATCTTATACCGCAATGCACCGCATACTGGGCATGCATTCAAATTCTCGTACTCCTCACTGTGGTAGAGGATGCAGTCATTAATGCATACATGTATCTTCTGCACTTCTAATCCCAGAGGGCAGACAACCTTCTTTGCTTCGTACGTACTGGGAGTAATTCATTATCTTTTGGAAGCATCTTCTTTAATATTTTTAGCAACTTTTCAAATCCCTTGTCAGATACACCATTCTCTGTCTTCCATTGCAGCAATTTCAGTGTGGTACCCAGCTTTTTCTGGCCATCTTCGCAATTTGGGTACAACAATTTTTTGTGATACTCTAACATGCGCTCCAACTTCAACCTCTCGTTTTCACTTCCACAGTTTATCTGCGCATCAAGAATGGCCCGACGAAGATCATCATCGGGTTCATCAACAATGGGCTCTTCTTCAGCTTCGTCTTCCCCCATTGTAGTACCACCGTGTTCAGGGAACATAGGATAGTTGTCATCATCCTCTTCTTCTTCATTGTCTTCCATTATAATCCCTCTGTCTCCGTGCTTGGTCCAACAATTATAGCCGAACATGAAACCGGACTGCAACAGGTGGAAGTGAAGGGCTTTTGAGGAAGAGTAATCCTTCGTATTCTTACTGACACTACATGGACAACAAATAAAACCATTCCGCTTGTTTGCCTCAGCCACATGGAGAAAATTATGCAGGCCACTAATGAAATTGGGACTGCGTCGGTCACCGTACATCCATTGACGGCTCATCTGCATTATATAAATATATCAAAAACCATTACACTACATCATGAATAGAGAACTGACCAAATTAATTAATACAAGTCTATCACATTAAAACCAAAATAGAGTAGTGACCAAATGTAATACATAGTTTTCATAAAACATACATTGAAACTAACATACAACTATCTAATGCATTTAAATGCAGCAACAAATGCGATCAAAATCACAACTAAGTTAACCATTGATCTAACATCATAATGATACCAAGCCTCTTTATTAATTGCATATTTTCTAATCTTTCTAATCTTGAAGCGCATTGCATCCATCTTGATCTTGTGATCATCGACGACATCGGCAAGATCCAACTCCAATTTCATCTTCTCTTTTTCAATGTTTTTTCAATTTTTCTTTCAAATCATTGTTTTCCTTTTCAACTAAATTTAACTTCTCGACAGGAGGGTCGGTTGGAATTTCCGGTTCACATACATCCTAGATAAAAATATCTATGTCAAGTGTTCGTCAGCATAATTGTCATAAACACGAAATGAAACAAATAGTTATAAAAGATAATATACCACATTCGAATCATAGACCGGACGAGGGCCGACGGGGACAGATATCAAAACCATGGCATTATACACATAAAAAACAATCATACAAGTAAGAAAATTATACAAAGTAACTATGCATCTAAATCATACAAGTAAGATTTTCTTTTTTAAAAAAATATAAGAACAAGAGGCTCACCAAGGTGGTTCCGACGACAGGACGGCGCGGGCGATCGACGACGATGAGGACGTGGACGGGGATGGGACGGCACTAAAATCCACAAATCATACTTTAATTTGAGCTCAAATTGCATATAAAACAAATAAACTTTCTAGTTTAGTCATTTCATCAAACACCTAGGTAGCACTAGAAACATGAAATGAGCTAAACTAGCAATGCCGGATGAAAGGATGAAGTTGCTAACCCTTGGATAGATAGGGCGCCGCCAATCTTGACAAATGGTGGAAAAAATGGGGTTGAACTCGAGCTCGGGAGAGGAAACGTAGGAGAAAAATGGAGCTGTCTCGAGCAGGGAAAATGGAGATGGCTCGGGGTGGAGGAAGATGATATAGGGAACCTTTCGTCCCGGTTCGTACCAACCGGGACTAAATGGTCTCGCGCTGGCCCCACTTCTGCGGCTGCCTGTCACAACCCTTTAGTCCCGGTTGGTGGTCTCGTTCGAACCAGGACTGGGCCCGTGCGGCGTCCTAGCCGTTGGAATCGGGACTAATGCTCACATTAGTCCGGATTCTAAATATGGCCGGGACTAAAGGTCCAAAGCAAAGGCCTGTTTTTTACTAGTAGAAGTTAACAAAATACAATGATGACACTGAAAAATACCGATAAGTTCAGTGATTTACCTCTATAAGAAACGTAGCACGTGACGTGTCATAGAAGAGAAGGAGCAGGAAAATTAAAACGTGGTGGCCTTGGGTTGTGTGTACAAAGCGGTGAGAGCCGCGTGTGCAAGTTTGGCACAGAAGGAAGATGCCGAGCCGAGGAAGAAACCACAAGCACTATTTTAAGCTTCCCTCCGACAGAACCCATTACGTGAGCAGTTCCAGAGAACTCAAAAAACACACGTGTGAGCTAATGATTTGTGCTGCGCCTCTACCGTGGCAGCCGACTAGGACTCGTCATCACCTTCCTTTTGCAAAGCCAGCTACTAGCGCCCCACGTACACCGCCCCGTCGCGCCACGCGTCCCAGGCGCGAGCCTTTATATATGCCCTGACGGTATGATGCCTCTATCACAAACAGCTTCAAACTCCTCGCCATTCATCCGATCCACCAAGACTGATTTCTCAACAAACAGAAGAAGAGACCCGTTCTCTCGACAAGAAGAAGCTAGGAGCTATGGCGTTCCCGGCGTGCGTGCAGTGCGGGACGAGGAGCAACCCGTGCCGGTGCAAGGTGCTCGGCCCGACGCTGGGGTTCGTGGCGTTCGTGGTCACCGGCGTCGTGGAGTGGCCGCTGGGCGCGGTGGTGTACCTCTTCCGCCACCACAAGGGCCGCCGCATCATGGGACACCCGGCCAGGGTCGTCTACCCGCGCGTCACCAGAGCAATCCCAATATGATCTGATCAGCCAGCTTGTGTTGTGTGCATGATTGATTCAATAAAAGGGGCTCGTTCTTGTGTTGTAAAGTGATGAGCTCTCGCTGTCTATATATAAAATGTATGTTCTCTCGTCAATGTTACCGTTCTCGTCGCTCCCAGATGTTGTGGAATGCAGACAGCTTCTCTTGACCGTTGGGAACTTCGGTTAGAATTTGTATCCCGCAAAAAAAAAAAATTTCATGCCGAACTGCCAATAATGTCATTCTTACTGGAGAAGAGAGTTTGCTTCAAGCCTTCCTATTTAGCCGAAACAAAAATGATAGTCATCGATATGGGCCGTGCAATGGTGGTAACAAAGAAATTTGATTTGCTGCCCCTCAAAATGGAAATTTGTTAAAAATATTTAGGAAAAGGACGCCCTTACTAGGACGGTTTTTTTTTTAGTCCTTGCACGGGTCTAACCCCCTAGCCGCCGGCCGCCCAAGAGCTCCCTCTCCCACCCACCGCACCGCCGCCGCCGGAGGAGTTGCCGGCACGGCCAGGGAAGGTGGCGACGGGGCGTCGTTTCCACTCGAGCTGCAGCCATGGAGGCACGATGTGCGCGGCGAGATGGCGGCGCGGCGACGTACTCGGCGTTGCAAGACGGCGGCGCGGATGGGGCGCGGCACAAGGCAGCGCGTATGGATAGGGCCGCGCGGCCGACGCTGGACGAGGCTGCTGCGGCGGGGTGGATGTGCGGACGGCAATGGCAGGGGCAAGGTCGGGTTGAGGAAGCCGGGACGACGGCCCTGGAGCTACGGCTGGGTCGTGGTCGGCATGCCGCCAGCCGTGGCGTGAGGTGCCGCGGTAGTTGCGACACGCGGAATTGGTGGTCTGGCCAGTCTACGTCGGGCAGTCGGTGGGGTTCGCGACACATCGCCTGGCGAAAGCTTAGCCCGGGCTCTCGGCCGGGGCCGACAACGGCGACGCCCTCGGGCGCCGCGTACTTCTTGAAGGTGTCGTCGAGGTGGTGCTCTCGCTTCTCCACGTCTGGTTCTCCGAGGGAAACCCTAGATCCCTCGCGGGATCGGGCGAGGGCGGCGCTTCTGTGTCGCTTACTTCTTGGGGCCTCGCCTTGGATGTTCCATCGACCAGCGGGACCTATGGAGTGCCGGAGGCTGGCGGCGGCGAGTCTTCGTCTTCGGCTTGGGGGTGCACGGCCTTGGTGCCGGCATGGATGCCGGAGCGGCGGCTCCGGGTTTCACCTCCGCCGTGCTGCGTTGAGGTGGTGGAGTGTCGACTTTGGTCGTTTGGATGTCTTGGTCGTTGGCTTGTTTGGGGCGCAGCCTTGGGGCTGGCGGGGATGTCGGAGCGGCGGCTCCGGATGCTCTGCCTCCGCCATGTTGCGTCGAGGTCACCTCCGCCGTGTTGCGTCGAGGTCTTTGGTGTCGGCTTTGGTTACTTGGGCGCCTTGGTCGTCGACCCGTGTGGGGCACGGCTCTGGGGCCGGCGCCGATGTCGGAGCGGCGGCTCCGGACTCTCACCTCCGCCGTGTTGCGTTGAGGGGTCATGGTGCCAGCCTTGGTTGCTTGGGCAACTTGGTCGTTGACCCATTTGGGGCGCGGCCTCGGGGCCGGCGTGGATCGAGTTGTAATTTTTTCCCTTTTTATGCCTTGTCCTACTTGTTTGCTTCTACTTTATCAATATAAAAGGCAAAACTTTTGGCTCGTTTAAAAAAAAGGACGGTGCCTTTTGACAACCTCCACAATCAAACCATGGACAAATCACAGCGCGCGCTACTTGTCTCGTAAAGAGTCCTATAAATGTGAATACAAAAATAAAATATTTTTGAATGGAATATCCAATCATTTTCACAGCCGTGCCAGTCGCGTCAAAATTTTCAAAACTAAATCCATTTTGGACGGAACTTTTGTGCACAGTCTAGAGTACATAGGTTACATTATTTTTGGATTTGCTGTAATGGCTTTTCCAACATTTCGTACGGTTGCACCTTGCATGGATGTTCCGTTCTGCCGCGTTTGTATGTTATGTACGTCCTGGGGACGGTGAGGTCCGATCTGTGGAACCGCCGCGAGCGGAGCCAATGGTGCCGCAATGAACGTCTCGAGTCTCGACGATGTGCTTCCGTGGTATGGGTACCAGCCGCCACCGCTGCAGACGACGTGGCTGGTGTCCTTGTCACCGTGCTCATCCTCGCGCGCACACGTCCATCAGCACCACCCGTTCACAAACTCTCGCCTGTGAGTTGCTTCTTCCTCGCGAGGCTCAGATCCCCCTTGTCAAGGTGAAGAAGGAGCAGGTTAGGGCATCTCCAGCCGTTCGCTCCTCTCAGGGCTTCCGCCGTTGTCTTTTTGGTTTTGCATCGGCGCAAACTTGAGCCTGGGGGGTGAAGTTTCCAGTCGTTTCGGCTCCCAAGCTGAACACAAACCAACATAATTTGAAAGTTCGTTTTCCCGTCCCAAAAGACAGCCCGAGTTTGGCGATCAAAACAGTCACAGTTGGGCGATCATACAAAAAAGTCACAGTTCGGCGATCGAATCAAGCCAGAGTCTAGCGATCTAGGGAAAACAACCACATTCGGCGTGCCGATGCGCAGATTAGATGGTCACTGATGGCTACGTGTTGGTGAACCCCAAGAGGAAGGTTATGATGTAGACAGCAGAAGTTTTCCCTTGAATAATCTACCCAAGGTTATCACCAGTAGGACTTGACGATCTATCGGAAGGTTGTTGATGTTGACTCCCCCTGGCGCTAGGGAGCTTGCACCAACGTGGAATCTGCACAGACACAAACCAGAACTTTGCCCAACACGAAACAGAGAGGTTGTCAATCTCTCCGGTCTTGCAGAAACAAAGAGTTAAACGTATGGTGTGGAAAACAGCAGGAAAACAGCAAGTAACAGGAAACAGATGATTGCAGCAGGTTGTGTAAACAGTATGAGGAAATTGGACCAGGGTCCACAGTTCACTAGTGGTGTCTCTCTCAGAACAGATAACTAGCATGTTGGGTAAACAAATTACAGCTGGGCAATTGACAAATAGAGAGGGCATAACAATGCAATACATGCCAAGATGTCTACTATGAAATCTAGTTGGGCATTACAACAAAGTACATAGACCGTTATTCCAACCGCATCTATGCCTAAATAATCCACCTTCAAGGCAGCATCCGCATCCTATTCAGTATTAAGTTGCTAACAACAGATTATTGCATGAAGTAAAGTGTGTAATGTAATCAATACAAGTGCCCTTGGACACTGCACCAATGTTTTATCCCTAGTAGCAACAGCACATCTACCATCTTAGACCTTTCTGTCACTGATCCAGATATCTAGAGACTGAACCCACTATCGAGCATAAATACCCCCTCTTGGAGTCACAAGCATCTACTTGGCCAAAGCATCTACTAGCAACGGAGAGCATGCAAGATCAAGAGCACATAGATAAACAACTTGAATAAACATGGTATCAATATTCATCGGATCCCAGCAAACACAACATCTAGCATTACAATAAGATGATCTTGATCATGTTAGGCAGCTCACAAGATCTAAACATGGAGGCACAAGGTAGAGAGACAACCATCTAGCTACTGCTATGGACCCGTAGTCCAGGGGTGGACTACTCACGCATCACTCCGGAGGCAGGCATGGTGATGTAGAGCCCTCCGGTGATGATCTCCCCTCCGGCAGGGTGCCGGGAAGAGCTTCAGAACTCCTCCGATCTGAGATTGACGATGACGGCCGCGACGGAACTTTTCGTGGAATATGATCGACCGTAATAGGGTTTTCGCGTCGCGGAGAATATATAGGCGAAGAGGCGGCGTCGGTGGCCGAGGGGGGCCACCACGCCATAGGGGGGCGCCCACCCTGGGCCGCGCCCTAGTGTGGCGTGGCCCCCTGGTGGGTCTGCTCCGACTCCCCTTTGGACTCCGTGATCTCCTCGTGATATTATTGACGATGTCTTTTGTTTCGTCCAATTCCGAGAATATTTCCTTAATAGATTTTCTGAAACCAAAAACAGCAGAAAACAGGGAACTGGCACTGTGGCATCTTGTTAATAGGTTAGTCCCAGAAAATGCATAAAAATGATATAAAGTGTAGCCAAAACATGTAGCAATTGATATAATAACAGCATGGAACATCAAAAATTATAGATACGTTTGAGACGTATCAAGCATCCCCAAGCTTAGTTCCTGCTCGTCCTCGAGTAGGTAAACGATAAAAACAGATAATTTTTGAAGTGACATGCTACCAACACAATCTTTGATCAAATAACAATGTAATGCACATGATCTGAATGAAGTGATCCAAGCCAATGGTCTATAGTTTGCAAGCAAGTAAATAAAGAGTAAACATAAGTGATCACACAAGTGCAAACTTTCATGAATAATACTATAAAACATTTAGAGATATAATAGTCTAACATAATAGTTAGCTCACAGCAGCAATAATTCTCAACATGAAAGTGTTTGTATCAACACAAAGGAAGATAATAGCTTCAGCTTTTGCTTCAACTTTCAACATGTATATCATATAGATAATGTCAATGCAAAGAATATGATCAACCAAACACAAAGTTATGTAAAAACTGTTATACTGGAGTTGACAATGATGTTTGCTTAAGTAGACAGAAAGAAGTGGGAAAACTGACTCAACATAAAAGTAAAAGAATGGCCCTTCGCAGAGGGAAGCAGGGATTAACATCATGTGCTAGAGCTGTAGTTCCCGAAGGCATATAGAGAGCATAAAATATTGTTTTGTAAGGTAATGGTGTATACAGGTGTCAACAAATCAGCAAATAGGCAATACTCTACTTCACTAGTTGATCAAACTTTACAAGAGCGGCTCCCATGAAGGACGTTATTTCTACCAGCGGGCAGATCATCCCTCTTCTCTTTTGTTTACACACTTGTGAACATTGCTTGACTGACGAATCAGGGGCAAAAAGATGTGAAGAGAATTGTTTGGTTAAAGTTGTAATTAATTGGGACTGGGCACCCCGTTGCCAGCTCTTTTTGCAAAATTATTGGATAAGCGGATGTATATGCCACTAGTCCAGGTGTGTAAAATTTGATCAACCAGGAAATAAAGACCACCTATCTACGTCCTTATGAGCTTTTCAAGTAGTGACACAAAAAGGATAATTGTTTTGAGTAGTTAGTAGATAGCACATGAAGAAATTTACTTGGAATGGTGAAAACACCACATAATAGGTAGGTATGGTGGACACAGGTGGCATGGATTTGGCTCAAGGTTTTGGATGTACAAGAAGCATTCCCTCTTAGTACAGAGTTTAGGCTAGCAAGGTTATTATAAGCAAACATCATTATCAACTGGAATAGCAAGAGTGTACATAAAACACAAGGTTTGACGAACCATAGACTCCCACTGTCTTCCTTGTTAACACATAGCCTTCATCCAAAAATTATCTAGACTACTATGGACTTCCAATTATGCAACAGATTATTATAGCAGAAAATCCTTATAGTAGTTCTTCATTAATAGCCATTACTTACATGATGCACAAGCTTAAACATTAATTACTTGACAGCTCAAAACAATTGGCAAGCATCAAATTACTCAAGACAACGATCTAAAAAGATTCATGTAAGCATTTTATACCACTACCACATGCATAGCATTTTTCTGGTCCAACCAAACACCAATCAACTTATTTGACAACTCTCCAAACAGATATAAGTGAAGCAAGAGAGTACTTTCTTCAAAAGAAACTGAAGCTCTAACAAGAGATACATGAAAAACTGAGAGCTAAAAGCAATCACAACAGCTAGACAGGAATACTCAACAAGTATAAGTGAAGCACAAGAGTATTCTAATGAAAAAGTGGAGCGTGTCTCTCTCCCAAACATGAATACTAGGATCCAACAAGTATAGCACAGCAAACAAAACAAAACAAACTGAAAACAAAAACACACTGACGCTCCAAGGAAGAGTACACTAGTATGAAGCAATAAAAATATAGCACCATTAGAGATGACCTGATAATTTGTAGATGAAGAAGGGGATGCCTTGGGCATCCCCAAGCTTAGATGCTTGAGTCTTCTTGAAATATGCTGGGGAGGTAAGCCTCCCCAAGCTTAAGCTCTTCACTCTTCTTGATCATGTAATATCATTCTCCTCTATCAACACTTGAAAACTTCCTTCACACCAAAACTTAACAGCTTTTCTCATTAGCAGGTTAGTGCACTAAAAGATAATACTTCAAAGTTCTAGCAAAGACAAAACTCACAAGCCAACTATTTTAAACATTAGCCACTGTTACTAGGCTCAAGTGGGCACTTTTACACGAAAAGAAACCACTTAAAAACTTGTAAAAGAGAGAATGCAAAATAAAAGACAGAATCTGTCAAACCAGAACAGTCTGTAATGACGAATTTTTTCGAGGCACTTACGATGCTCAGATGAAAACTTTTGAAATAATGAAAGTTGCGTAACATCATCAGGAACATGCACAAAAAGTTTCAGCATTTTTCGATTTTTTCTGATTTTCTACTGAATTAAACGGTGACGAACAGCAATCTGTCCCAATGCAGTCCCGAAAATAAAAACCAACTTTGCATTAGTAACTCTCCTTGGCACAACAAAACAGCAAATAAAAGATACAAAGGAGTTGCTACAGAGGTAAACAAGCATCCTTGACTCAAGAAAACAAAAATAAAACAGCAAATAAAAACATGGGTTATCTCCCAGAAGTGCTTTTCTTTAATGCCTTTGAGCTAGGCATGAAGAGATGCATCAAGTATTGTCAAGACCAGAAACATCAAGGTTCCCAAAAGCTTCAGATAAATCATAATTCACAACAAGAGGGGTTTTCATTTTAGCTAGTTCTTGAGAAGAAAACTTGAGAGGCCCACTGCAAGCTTTATTAGTAAATTCATAAAATCCATTATCCAGCACATCAGAAGTTGAAAGTTTTGGTTTAGGCCCCTTAGGTACATACATGAATTTCTTTCCTTTATCTAGAATATACCCTTGCTTCTTAGTTTTGAAAGAGGAAAAAGTATTACTCATGGTGTCAATGACTTCCTCTATCTCCTCAATCCTAGAGTTTTGATCATGATTTTTAAAGCAAGTTTCTAGAGCAACAATTCTTTTATTAAGATCTTCCAAGGATTTATCAAATTTTTCAGTGTTCTCAAGTAGTTTTTCAAGCTTAACATCAATACTTGGAAGATTCTCTACAACCTCAAGCTTTTTCATAACATCCTCAAGAGAGACTTCAATTTTAATTTCATTAACAGGTGGTATTCCTACTAGACTTTCAAGGATGTAGCTAGCCTCTAGAGCAGGTGTTCCTAGGAAGTTACCCCCTGTCAAAGTGTCCAAAACATATCTATACCAATTGGTAATGCCAACATAAAAGTTCCTAAGAAGGATTGTAGTGGAATGTTTTTTAGCACACCTATGATGAGCATTACTAATTCTGTACCAAGCATCTTTTAAACTTTCTCCCCCTTGTTGCTTAAAAGTTCGAACCTCAACCTCAGGAGATGAAACAAAATAAGAAGAACCAGACATGATGAGCAAACCGAAATAAACTAGATGCAGGAATTTAATTTTTTTGGGTTTTTGATTTTTAACAGCAAGCAAAACAAAACTAAAACAAGACAAAAAACAAAGTAAAGAGATTGGAACTGAGAGACTCCCCTTTCCAATAGCCTCCAAGTCCCCGGCAACGGCGCCAGAAAACAGCTTGATGGCTACGTGTTGGTGAACCCCAAGAGGAAGGTTATGATGTAGACAGCAGAAGTTTTCCCTTGAATAATCTACCCAAGGTTATCAATCCAGTAGGACTTGACGATCTATCGGAAGGTTGTTGATGTTGACTCCCCCTGGCGCTAGGGAGCTTGCACCAACGTGGAATCTGCACAGACACAAACCAGAACTTTGCCCAACACGAAACAGAGAGGTTGTCAATCTCTCCGGTCTTGCAGAAACAAAGAGTTAAACGTATGGTGTGGAAAACAGCAGGAAACACAGCAAGTAACAGGAAACAGATGATTGCAGCAGGTTGTGTAAACAGTATGAGGAAATTGGACCAGGGTCCACAGTTCACTAGTGGTGTCTCTCTCAGAACAGATAACTAGCATGTTGGGTAAACAAATTACAGCTGGGCAATTGACAAATAGAGAGGGCATAACAATGCAATACATGCCAAGATGTCTACTATGAAATCTAGTTGGGCATTACAACAAAGTACATAGACCGTTATTCCAACCGCATCTATGCCTAAATAATCCACCTTCAAGGCAGCATCCGCATCCTATTCAGTATTAAGTTGCTAACAACAGATTATTGCATGAAGTAAAGTGTGTAATGTAATCAATACAAGTGCCCTTGGACACTGCACCAATGTTTTATCCCTAGTAGCAACAGCACATCTACCATCTTAGACCTTTCTGTCACTGATCCAGATATCTAGAGACTGAACCCACTATCGAGCATAAATACCCCCTCTTGGAGTCACAAGCATCTACTTGGCCAAAGCATCTACTAGCAACGGAGAGCATGCAAGATCAAGAGCACATAGATAAACAACTTGAATAAACATGGTATCAATATTCATCGGATCCCAGCAAACACAACATCTAGCATTACAATAAGATGATCTTGATCATGTTAGGCAGCTCACAAGATCTAAACATGGAGCACAAGGTAGAGAGACAACCATCTAGCTACTGCTATGGACCCGTAGTCCAGGGGTGGACTACTCACGCATCACTCCGGAGGCAGGCATGGTGATGTAGAGCCCTCCGGTGATGATCTCCCCTCCGGCAGGGTGCCGGGAAGAGCTTCAGAACTCCTCCGATCTGAGATTGACGATGACGGCCGCGACGGAACTTTTCGTGGAATATGATCGACCGTAATAGGGTTTTCGCGTCGCGGAGAATATATAGGCGAAGAGGCGGCGTCGGTGGCCGAGGGGGGCCACCACGCCATAGGGGGGCGCGGGCCCACCCTGGGCCGCGCCCTAGTGTGGCGTGGCCCCCTGGTGGGTCTGCTCCGACTCCCCTTTGGACTCCGTGATCTCCTCGTGATATTATTGACGATGTCTTTTGTTTCGTCCAATTCCGAGAATATTTCCTTAATAGATTTTCTGAAACCAAAAACAGCAGAAAACAGGGAACTGGCACTGTGGCATCTTGTTAATAGGTTAGTCCCAGAAAATGCATAAAAATGATATAAAGTATAGCCAAAACATGTAGCAATTGATATAATATCAGCATGGAACATCAAAAATTATAGATACGTTTGAGACGTATCAGTCACCGGCGACACCTCAGCATCATCGTCCAGGTCGATGGGCGTGGACGTCGGAGTTGGGGCAGAGCTTGGAGTGGCCGTAGGCGCAGTGCTCGCAGGCGGCGTGGCCGTGGTCGAGCTCGTATCGGCTGGAGTGGTTGATCCCGTACCGGCTGGAGTGGCAGGAGTCAGATCGGCCGAAGGGGTGGAGCTCGGAGTGGCCGAAGGAGTGGAGCTCGGCGGAGGTGTTGGGGTCGCCGGAGCAATCTGGCTGAGGGTTGCGTGCCGCTCCGCCATGAACCACGCCCTAACCTGGGGGTCCATTGTAGACGGATCGCCTCCCATCAGGAAAGCCATGTCAGTGTTCCTCTTCTTCGCCGTGGAGGTGGTCTTAAGGAGGTCGAGCTTGATGTCCTGCTTGGCCATGATCGCCGTCCACCTCGCTTCCGCCTTCTCCTCTCTCTTGGCGGCGTGGTTGTGGGTGTCGGCGATGCACGTCTCGATCGACGCTTACAGTTTCGCCACAGCTGGCGCCGAGTCTCTCGCCGCCTTGGCTTTCTTGTGGCCGTCAGGGCGCCCATCTGCCGCTCCAGCTACCGGCGCGTCCGGGATGTACTTCTTCGCCTTGCTGATGGAAAGACGAACTTGCGCCCACTTGTCGCACCCCCCCCAATCCTTCTAGTACATGCTTTATCTATGTGCTTCCATGTTTATTCTAGAGACTGAACCCACTATCTAGCATAAATACCCCCTCTTGGAGTCACAAGCATCTACTTGGCCAAAGCATCTACTAGCAACGGAGAGCATGCAAGATCAAGAGCACATAGATAAACAACTTGAATAAACATGGTATCAATATTCATCGGATCCCAGCAAACACAACATCTAGCATTACAATAAGATGATCTTGATCATGTTAGGCAGCTCACAAGATCTAAACATGGAAGCACAAGGTAGAGAGACAACCATCTAGCTACTGCTATGGACCCGTAGTCCAGGGGTGGACTACTCACGCATCACTCCGGAGGCAGGCATGGTGATGTAGAGCCCTCCGGTGATGATCTCCCCTCCGGCAGGATGCCGGGAAGAGCTTCAGAACTCCTCCGATCTGAGATTGACGATGACGGCCGCGACGGAACTTTTCGTGGAATATGATCGACCGTAATAGGGTTTTCGCGTCGCGGAGAATATATAGGCGAAGAGGCGGCGTCGGTGGCCGAGGGGGCCACCACGCCATAGGGGGGCGCGGGCCCACCCTGGGCCGCGCCCTAGTGTGGCGTGGCCCCCTGGTGGGTCTGCTCCGACTCCCCTTTGGACTCCGTGATCTCCTCGTGATATTATTGACGATGTCTTTTGTTTCGTCCAATTCCGAGAATATTTCCTTAATAGATTTTCTGAAACCAAAAACAGCAGAAAACAGGGAACTGGCACTGTGGCATCTTGTTAATAGGTTAGTCCCAGAAAATGCATAAAAATGATATAAAGTATAGCCAAAACATGTAGCAATTGATATAATATCAGCATGGAACATCAAAAATTATAGATACGTTTGAGACGTATCAGTCACCGGCGACACCTCAGCATCATCGTCCAGGTCGATGGGCGTGGACGTCGGAGTTGGGGCAGAGCTTGGAGTGGCCGTAGGCGCAGTGCTCGCAGGCGGCGTGGCCGTGGTCGAGCTCGTATCGGCTGGAGTGGTTGATCCCGTACCGGCTGGAGTGGCAGGAGTCAGATCGGCCGAAGGGGTGGAGCTCGGAGTGGCCGAAGGAGTGGAGCTCGGCGGAGGTGTTGGGGTCGCCGGAGCAATCTGGCTGAGGGTTGCGTGCCGCTCCGCCATGAACCACGCCCTAACCTGGGGGTCCATTGTAGACGGATCGCCTCCCATCAGGAAAGCCATGTCAGTGTTCCTCTTCTTCGCCGTGGAGGTGGTCTTAAGGAGGTCGAGCTTGATGTCCTGCTTGGCCATGATCGCCGTCCACCTCGCTTCCGCCTTCTCCTCTCTCTTGGCGGCGTGGTTGTGGGTGTCGGCGATGCACGTCTCGATCGACGCTTACAGTTTCGCCACAGCTGGCGCCGAGTCTCTCGCCGCCTTGGCTTTCTTGTGGCCGTCAGGGCGCCCATCTGCCGCTCCAGCTACCGGCGCGTCCGGGATGTACTTCTTCGCCTTGCTGATGGAAAGACGAACTTGCGCCCACTTGTCGCACCCCCCCCAATCCTTCTAGTACATGCTTTATCTATGTGCTTCCATGTTTATTCTAGAGACTGAACCCACTATCTAGCATAAATACCCCCTCTTGGAGTCACAAGCATCTACTTGGCCAAAGCATCTACTAGCAACGGAGAGCATGCAAGATCAAGAGCACATAGATAAACAACTTGAATAAACATGGTATCAATATTCATCGGATCCCAGCAAACACAACATCTAGCATTACAATAAGATGATCTTGATCATGTTAGGCAGCTCACAAGATCTAAACATGGAAGCACAAGGTAGAGAGACAACCATCTAGCTACTGCTATGGACCCGTAGTCCAGGGGTGGACTACTCACGCATCACTCCGGAGGCAGGCATGGTGATGTAGAGCCCTCCGGTGATGATCTCCCTCCGGCAGGATGCCGGGAAGAGCTTCAGAACTCCTCCGATCTGAGATTGACGATGACGGCCGCGACGGAACTTTTCGTGGAATATGATCGACCGTAATAGGGTTTTCGCGTCGCGGAGAATATATAGGCGAAGAGGCGGCGTCGGTGGCCGAGGGGGGCCACCACGCCATAGGGGGGCGCGGGCCCACCCTGGGCCGCGCCCTAGTGTGGCGTGGCCCCCTGGTGGGTCTGCTCCGACTCCCCTTTGGACTCCGTGATCTCCTCGTGATATTATTGACGATGTCTTTTGTTTCGTCCAATTCCGAGAATATTTCCTTAATAGATTTTCTGAAACCAAAAACAGCAGAAAACAGGGAACTGTCACTGTGGCATCTTGTTAATAGGTTAGTCCCAGAAAATGCATAAAAATGATATAAAGTATAGCCAAAACATGTAGCAATTGATATAATATCAGCATGGAACATCAAAAATTATAGATACGTTTGAGACGTATCAGTCACCGGCGACACCTCAGCATCATCGTCCAGGTCGATGGGCGTGGACGTCGGAGTTGGGGCAGAGCTTGGAGTGGCCGTAGGCGCAGTGCTTGCAGGCGGCGTGGCCGTGGTCGAGCTCGTATCGGCTGGAGTGGTTGATCCCGTACCGGCTGGAGTGGCAGGATTCAGATCGGCCGAAGGGGTGGAGCTCGGAGTGGCCGAAGGAGTGGAGCTCAGCGGAGGTGTTGGGGTCGCCGGAGCAATCTGGCTGAGGGTTGCGTGCCGCTCCGCCATGAACCACGCCCTAACCTAGGGGTCCATTGTAGACGGATCGCCTCCCATCAGGAAAGCCATGTCTGTGTTCCTCTTCTTCGCCGTGGAGGTGATCTTAAGGAGGTCGAGCTTGATGTCCTGCTTGGCCATGATCGCCGTCCACCTCGCTTCCGCCTTCTCCTCTCTCTTGGCGGCGTGGTTGTGGGTGTCGGCGATGCACGTCTCGATCGATGCTTACAGTTTCGCCACAACTGGCGCCGAGTCTCTCGCCGCCTTGGCTTTCTTGTGGCCGTCAGGGCGCCCATCTGCCGCTCCAGCTACCGGCGCGTCCGGGATGTACTCCTTCGCCTTGCTGATGGAAAGACGAACTTGCGCCCACTTGTCGCACCCCCCCAATCCTTGTGAAGACGTAGAGGAACTTGAAGTAGGCCTTCTCGTCGTCGCGGAACACCTCGAACATCCGCACCATCTACATGGCCAAACCAGGGCCGAAATGAGCAAACCGGCAACGATAAAGGGAAGCGAAGGCGAAAGGAGCTCACCTCCATCTCGTAGTTGGAGCCGCTCTTCGGCCGATTCTGGACTTCCTCTTGAATGCCATGCCATTTGTTGCAAGCATGCTGGATGACCGCCCAATGGTTGGCCATGGCCTTCTCGCCGCGCTCGGTGGCGATCATGGAGTACTCGGGATCAACGATCCGGCACTCATCGTATGAAGACTTGACCCTCTTCCAATAGTGATCCATGTTTTGATTGGCGCCGACGATCGGTTCCATGCTCACCGTCTTCCATGCTTTGGCGAGGAGCACATCTTCCTTGGGGCTCCACTTGATGCGAGGCTCGGCGGGAGGCTTCGGGACCTTTGGGTCCTTCTTCTTGGCCTTTCCTTTGGCCGGTGCTGCTCCTTCGCCGACGACCACCTCCGCCGGCTCAACCTCGCCTTCCTCGGTTTGCTGCGTCCCTACCCCGCCGGCCTGCTGTGATGATTCCCCGCCGCCTTGTGAGAAGAATCCCGGGGTTATCGCCAAAGCAATGGAGCCGGTGGTGATGAGCTCGTCCATGAAGGCGTCGCCATGCATTGCGCCGAACATGATGCGGGCGTCCTGGTTCGGGCCGAAAGGGAGGGCGCGGCGAAGCGAGGGCGAGCTCGAGTAGCCCGGCGAGCCTGCGTACAGTGGAGGCGGAGGAGCGCAGTGCGGAAACACGACGTTGGGGTTGAAGCCACCGTGCGGGTCGCCATCGGCGTACCCAGGGGAGTAGTGGGGAGGCGCGCTCCAGCGCGGCGACGGTGACGACGAGAAGCCCGTCGGCGAGTATCCTATCGGCGAGGCGACGCTAGCTTGGCTGTCCCATCCGGCGAAATGAGGATGAGACGGGAGGCTGACCCTGATCTTGGCCGGCACAGCCGGCGCCTCAACCTCCATCTCCATTTGCTCCTCTTCCTCATCCTCTTCATCTTCTTCCTCCTCCTCTTATTCTTCGCCGCCACCCTTAGCCAGGCGCTTGGCCCGCAACATGTTCTCCCTTGCCCAGCGGCTGGCGTTCTCAGTCTTCCGACGCTCCACGTCCGCCGTCCACCTGGCGTTGGTCTAGCCCGGCGGCCTCCTCATCGGCGCCCTCGGCTTCCTCTTCTTCTTCTCCTTCACAACGACGGCGGAGGCGGAGGATGCAACGGCGGCGACGGCGTTGCGGTGGCCGGTGAACTTCTTGGGCGGCATGGCGGCTAGATCTGGGGAAAATGGCGGGAGCTGCGGATGGGGAGGGGATATGTGGGGGCAAAATGGATGAAAAAGGCAAAAAAAAAAGGAGGGAAATCGTCTTCCCTCGCCGACAAGGCTGGCCCACGTCGGCTTTTGCCTCCCCCAGGCGGAACCCAGCGCGCTGGGTTCGGCTTGGGTGCGCCGGCGCTAAAAAAAGCCTCCTGGGGGCGCTGGGGGGGGGGGGGGCAGCTGGAGATGCCCTTAGGCTGGGCCGGCCGTGGAGGCTCGGGTGCATCTTTATCCGGGGGGCCAAATCCCTCGGGGCAGCATGCGCTGGTGCCCCCCTTCGCCAAGGTCAAGGAGGAGAAGCCCTCGTAGCCGCGAGCGGGCTTTAACTCGGCCGCAAAAAGGCTAAGCATGAGGTACCCCTCCACAGCCATCGATGACGGAAAAGGCTGAGATGGTATGTTAACGACAGCTCGCAGAGGCTCATCGACTGTGATTCAAGACGATCTAACCTACCGAAAAAGACTGGGCGGAGGAGTGGTCGGCGTGCAAGTGAGAAATCGAGACGATATCCGCGACGACGATGATGCGCCGGCTTGAGCCGACGATGGGGGCAAATGCCGGAGAGCCCATGGTCAAGACGAGGACAAGAACATGGTGTACAATATGTCTACGACAAATACTATCAGTTTAGTTCAAGTTTTGTTCGAATAAAATATCTTAAATTTTAATGAAATTTTATAGTTTCGTTTACTATTCTTGAGTTCGATTTTTTTTTGAGAGAGACCTATTTGGACTGTCATTGGGCTTTCGGTGCTAATAAGGCTGCAATATGTACCGACAATCTCAGTTGTATCCGCCCGACACACTTCGGCGAAGATGGTCTAACATATGCTAGTTCACGTAAATCGGGTTGAATGAAAGTCGCTAAAAAAATGACAAAATGATTTCGACACAATTGACTTGATTGAGACGAGACTCTAACCTTCAGCCTTTTTTTTTAAGCGGCAAAAAGCTTTGACTTTTTGATTGATATAAGAGAAACAAATAGGGGCGGTCTAGGCCAAAATAAAAGAGGACTTCAGGAAGGACACACGTGTGAGGTCTGGAACTGTTGTGCGCTTCTCGGACGCAACGTGGAAGTGAACAACTAGGCTGAGTCATCACCTTCCTTTTGCAACCAAGTTGATAGCATACCACGTGCTGCTCCAATCGTACCACGTGTCCCTGACGCAATGACATTATATATGCCCGAAGTCCGTCGACCACTTCACAGCGGTTAACAAGCTAACCATTAGATCCTTGCATCTCCATCAACAGTCGAAGCTGAGTTCAGTGCTCGACAAACAGAGAAGCTTTCGGTTTAGCAACAGCAATGGCGTTCGTGCCGATCTGCGTGCAGTGCGGGACGAGGAGCAACCCGTGCCGGTGCAAGGTAATCGGCCCGACGCTGGGGTTCGTGGCGCTCGTGGTGGCCGGAGTCGTGGAGTGGCCGCTGGGCGCGGCCGTGTATCTGTTCCGCCACCGCACTGGCCGCCGCATCATGGGCCACCCGGCCGGGGTCGTCTATCCGCGCGTCAACGGAGCCATCCCCATCTGATCCACCGCCGCCTCCTGAATCCTGGTCGGTGTGGTAACGCCGTTCGCCTTCTCGGAATTGCTTGTCAGGCTGTGTCATGCGGTCGATCTAGGACGCTTGTATCTCAGTGTGTGATTATGTGTTCAATAAAAGTGTGGTTTGTGTTGTAGAACCATCAAAGCTCGGACCGACACCCTCTCCCCATCTACAGTACTGAGAGGGGCGATTTCTTGGGCGACCCGTGCGCATCCACCGGCGAGTCGTCGGATTCCTCGCCCTCCGGCGGCCGCTTCGGCGACGGGAGGGCGGGGATCCTCGGATCCAGGTGCGTTTGTAGATTAGGTGTGCGTGGGTGTGTGCTTGCCGGCGCTGGTGTGGTGGAAGCGGTGGTGCTGGAGAAGCTTTTGCTGGCGGTGGTCTTCCCCCCCGACGGTGCGGCTCCGGTGGAGCTTCGCCGCGGATCTACCGTCGCGCCCTGGATCGCGGCTCTGCGGAGTGCTCGTCAGGGCTTCCCCTTCGCCGGAGGCCGTGAGATGGCGGATCTGGCGTTTGATGACCTGGAGGTTGCAGTTGCGGTTGGCCAAGGTGGTGTCGTCGGTTGTTGTGCAGGGTGGAGGTGCTTTCGCACCGAGGAGCGTCGACTTCTTCTCCGCGATGGGGAGCCTCCCAGTCCATGCTTTCGGAGGTGGTGCGGTGAGATTCGCCGGCGCAGCGTCGTGCTCAACGAAGACGAAGCCAGAGCTCGGAGGGACCTAGTTGTAATTTTCTTTGTTTTCCGGGCTTTTCTGTAAAAATCTTGGCTAGATGTAACTGTAATTTCCCTCGCAAAAAAAAAAAGCTCCGTTGTACGACATTTTTTTCGTCGATGTAAAGCTGCTGCATTTCCCTGCATTAGTATAATGGTAGCTTTCCTTCTCCTTTTCAGCGAAGAATGTACTACCTCCGTGTTCTGAAATATTTTCTCTGTCCAAAAATACAAGTTTAGATAGATCCACTTTTTTACAAATCTAAAACACTTATTTTTAGATGGAGTGAGTACATAATATATCGTTTTTTGATTTGATGTATGTGTACCTAGACCTACGTGTTTTAGTTTTTAGATTCACTTATTTCGTCGTGTGACCACATTAAAATATATCTAAAACATCTTATAATTCCTTCCTTGGACAAATTATGACGCCACACATTCGGAAAACACTCTTGGCTCCTGAGCTACAGTGCTCCCTCTATTTTTTTAAAATGCAAATCCCATTTATAAGCTCAAACAAATCTTAAAAAATCCTACATATTGGTATCCCATAATCGTGCATAGAAATACTCTATATTGTGGGCTACAAAAAATGACAAATATTGTATATTTTGGAGATTTAAAATTGTGTACATTGAGATCCACAATTTTCATTTTTATGTAGATCCAAATAAGAAGCAAGATTTTGCAAATTTATGAAATATATCATTGACAACATGCAACATATTTTCAGATTTTTTTAACTTATAACTACACATTTTGATATTCTCATACCGATATGCCACACTTTCGTTCTCCTAAAGAAGGCAGCCTTGTCAATATGTAAGAAAAGGACAACTCCAATCAAACTAAGACAAGAAATCTCCCTTCTCCTCCCTAAAACAAAAGAAATCACCCAAGATTGTCCTGTAGAATAAAAACTGAATCAGGTCATTTATTTTGGGTTTTATTTGCTCTTTTTGTTTTATTGTGTAAACCTTTTTAACAAGTTACCCTTAACTTGCCGTTGTCAACGAACGTGAATAGGGATTGAAATAAAAAAAACGCAGCAGAGGAACAAGAAACTTCCTTTGACGGGCTTCTTGATTACAACTGTTAATATTACATTCAGAACAGTGTTACCACTTAGCATCAACATACATAAAATTTACATTATGCTTTTTCAGATGTAAGCATCAACCAACGCAGGAGGGATCAGCAAGTTCGCCACAGACTCCTTCTCCCCACTGTCTTCATTCTTCACCTTTGGGCCCAATGCCTTCTCCCGGATCTTCTCCAGCTTCTCCATTACTTTCTTCTTGTTCTCTTGCCTCGATGTTCTAGCTTCTGCACCATCAACCACCACGAACGTTGCCAAGAAGGCAGACGAAATATATGCCAGGGTACCTCTACGGGATGTGCTGCTTGTTAGGCTTGCTCCTTGGACATCGGTTGACTGCAGGTTTGTAAGAATTAACTGACGCGTGAAAGTAACACCTTTGACATGATAAGTCGGACTATAAGGCCCCGCTTGGTTCACCGTTTTTTCCTCCGCTGGTGGGAAAACGACTGATTCATTTAGAAAATTACGGAGCATTTCAGGTCCGTGAAATAATACCGGCCATTTCCGGAAAAAAAAACCCAGAATCCAAGCGGGCCCTAAGAGGAAAGTAACCCGAGTCTTTCCGTCTTATAAGCTTCTATATGACTATATATGAATAATTCATGTTGTGGAGCTACTTTATCAATTAATAAATTATATCCAAGGTTTCACCTGTTAATTTATCTTTCACGCCTGACAGAGTTCAGAAAACAAGTGGGTTGGTAAGATAGAATTGCAGAAGAGGCGGATCAATACATGAAGAATATTTCAGCTGTCCCTGCGATTTCCTAAACAGCGTGAAGAGGAGTTCACACACAAACATCCACAATCGGCTCCCGCCTGATCTACTAGCTCTACCAGGCAACTCATTCTACAACATACAGGATTCAGTACTTGGTTAACGATTCTGCAGGAAAAAGCACACTTCTAGGATGCTCCATCCATTTGCTCACTCCAAACCACGCAGCTCATAGCCCTGATATGATATTTCTGATTCTTCTGAATTATTAATACTTTTTTGTTCGAAAAGCTTCTAAATTACTACTGTAAGCAGTTAATAGGGAATCTTGACAAGAACTTATCACTCGATCTATCAACAGGCTAGTGCTATCCTTCATTCAGAACTTGGTCCGGCTTACTATAGATTCGAAGTGTTCATGTAGAATAATTCCTGAGATCGACAAAATGAATTCCCAATACTCCGTACCTGATTATGTTTGCAGCTAACCGCAGACATCCGCGTGCTTCTGCCGGTGCAGCCAGTTCTAGGAGGAACGCCGCCAAGGATCGGAGGGGGCAGCTGCAGAGTCGTGAAGGCCAGGATGAGAACCGAGAAGCTGTTGGTACTAGTGGTAGTGCCGTAGAAGACAGGTGCTTCCTCCGTGTCTCTCTAGACTCTTCAGGACCGTTCCACTCGCGGACGAAACCACTTGGAACTTGTTAACCGGGAATTTTTTCACTGAAACAAGTAAAATATAGACGTGCAGGTAGAATCAGGAATTTTGAAATTGTGACAAATTTAAACATTTTTTACAGAGTACATAATTTAAACATAGTATCTTACTAATCAACTAAGATTCGTTCATATAGGGTTCTGCTAATTAGTCAAAGTTAGTTAAGTAAGAGGCATTCCACAGCTGCTCCTGCTAATCAACTAAGATTTTCCAATGCTTGACAAATTGTGAATTGCCTGGCTTGCGGTGGCGAAGTGGCGTTTCATACGAAGGTGTCAGGTTAGGCCTGATCCCGCTGGTATGGGACGTTTTCCAGTTTCTACTCCAGTGGAATCTGTTGAATGATTTGTCATGGTCTAGACAGGTGATGATGGTACAAGCGTCTAGATTAGTTTGCATACTTTGGTGGATTTTTTTTTGGCAATGTTAACTCGTGCTTGCGTCGTGTCCTTGTTGTTCATCATCATTGTCAATTTTCTCTTTCCTTTTATCTTTTACCTTTAGTTTAGTGGTAACCAGGTGGAGCTATTGTCGAGAGGCATGTGGCTTCGGATTTGTTTACTTTGTATTTTTCTGAAATTTGCAATAAAAGGGTTGTGTGAATCGTTTTGATTTAGAGGATGGCGCTTCGTTCCCATATTCGATAAAAGAAAAAACTAGGAATCCTAGTCCTACTATGAGAAGGGGGTGGCTAGCAAAGGTGTCTTGACCCTCGAGGCAAGGCCCATGCAGCTGGCCCTCCTGCACCATGTTCCGAAATTATACACAATATTATAGAACCTTCCAATTTCGTCTATTTATAGCTCGGAATCATTCCGAACACTTCCGGGGCCATCCGATATATCCCTAAACCATTCCGAGACATTCTGAAACATTTTTAGGACCCCTATCTATTTTTATCTATATCATAGTTGTGTTCCTGAATATCGGTAAGCTGTTAATTGTATGACTCTACATTTTCGAGATAATCAGGCATGCACCGGAATGTTTCCGGTCAATAACCACTAGCGGCATCTGGATACCCATAACGGCTCCCACATTATCTACGAATATCTCATCGTGTGAACCTTTCAATTCCATTAACTAATCATTTTGCTCGGCGATAGTTTGCACAGTCAGAGGTGAAACTTATCGGTATCATGTATCAACGGCTTAATCACTATACTCAGTTGCCCTTATTCCCTGGTGTGTACTCATTCATTCGTATTCTGTGTTCCGGTGTCCGCTTAACTAACACATAGTTATATATCTACGCATGCGATGATGGATATGTAATAACCGAGAGGGCTCGGTGTGTATCTATGTATCGTCGGCGGAGTAAATCTCAATCTTTATATAACCGAGAGGGCTCAGAACTTCGACATCGATTTGCTGGACATGGGTCCACATGACCTAGATAAATGGTGAAATCGAAGAAAACATACGGCATAAATCATGTGTGTAGGGAATATATACGGTTATGTGCATATAAAGTTTGAAAGTAGTATGCAACTTCCGCGAAAAAAAAGTGTCCAATAAACAGTACGATGACCTTTTACTATGCAGAATATTCAAAGTTCTATTTCCTTTTGTTTTGTACTCCTATAAGCCAGATATGATCGTATTTTTTCATAAATTTCCGCACGCGTGACCATCAAGGAAATATGCACGTTCGTGATTTTTTAATGGAACTTTAAAATACAATTAAAAAAATTAAATTCAGGTTCCCATGTTCCACCGGTATTTTCAATTCCCTTTTTTACTTAGTGAAGTCTGTATTTTTTTCAAATAAATCGCCCCCTTTAAACATGTAAGAACTCTCCGTTAAACTTTCAACCTCTTCTGCGCAGTTGACTGTTTCGTCATCCATTTCAAAATATCGTTCCTGAGTTTCTTCATGAGGTGTCAAACGGTACACTAATCTACTAGAAGCTAACTCCGATATTAATAGCCCTCGTAAATCCCCTCAGTATAATTGGAAAATTTGCTACTGGACACTGTTATTTCACTTCTTTTGTCCAAACACACTAAACTTATATGTTTTGCTCAGTACCATTATAATTTTGTGGTTATTTGCTATAACACATGTATGTACTAAAACGGAAAGGTTGATCATTGTGCGTGAATTGACCATTTTAAATCCTCATGTCTCGTTCAAAATAACTATTACTCCGAGGAGACGGAAATTACGATTAGCAGCCCAAACTAGCAGAGTAGCTGTACCCGACACGAGTTCAGATTAGGATTAGCAAGTTCCGTCGAAGCAACGGCCGATGATATCACCCATCGCTGCTGTGTCCGCCGCCATGGAGCCCGAGCCCCCACGGGCTGCGCTCGTCGTGGTGGCGCGCCATCCGCTTCGACGACGCATTCCTCGACGCAGCGCCGTATCTCCGCTGCATCGTGACAACCGGCCTAGACCACGTTGACCCTGCCGAGTGTGCGCGACGGCGTCGCCATGGCCAGTGCCATCGAGATCTTCACCACCAACAAGCCGACCACGCCACATGCCTTCTCATCGACGTGCTCCGGCAGGTATCGGCGGCCAACCGCTACATTCGGCGCGGGATGTGGCCGGTCCGAGGGGACTAGCCGCTTGGCTCCAAGGTCCGTCGTTTATTCCACTACTGAAGACGTAACAGAACCTGTGAAGTTTTTCCTCGCGCGAACAGTTGAAATCAACAAAAACGAGAGGTTCAAGAATTTAAAACGGTCAATTGATTAACCTTTCCGTTTTAGTACACGCGGTGTGTTACGGCAAATGACCATTAAATTGTAATGGTACTGAGCAAAGGCGTGAAAGTTTAGTGTGTCTGGGCAAAAGTCACGAAATAACGATGTCCACGGGCAAAATTTCCCTATAATCTATTGTATTGGCACCCACCTCGCCCACTCCTAGCAATCAAAGAATCGTCACGCCATGTTCGATGCCATGGCCTTCCTCCTCTCCTCCATCGCTCACTAGTTATGACTCTGCTGCCGGAACAAGAAGATCACGGCCTCTTCCGCCATTCACCAGCCACCGTTCTTCTCGTGCGGCGGTTGCGGCGACGCCCTCAGCCCTTTCGGGAAGCCGAAGACGACGAGGAAGCTGAAGGGCCCGTCTGGGGCAGCGAGTAGAAGATTTCCTGGGAATGGTCAGGAGGGTTGCAAGGTGGATGACAAAACCGACGAGCCGTGCGTGTGGCGGCGAACGATACTTCTCAGCCAGAGGTGCAAGCCGCAGAATTTCATGGGGGCATACAATACGACAGCGTGGGGCAGCGACTGTGGAATGTCCGTACGCCGCCGCAGACTCCGCTGCTTAGCTCCGTCCCTCCTATGGAATTCGGGTACATTGACCGTGCATGAGCAGGTCCAGTGGAAGAAGGAACAATGGAAAATTTATGTTCTCGTTTTAAAATTCTCCTTTTGCTCACAGATTTAGCTGAGTGTACTCACTCCGTCCTTGAAAGAGTGTACTTCTAACTTTCTTGGAAAGTCAAACTTTTATATGTTGACCCTGTTTGCACAAAAAAATAGAAACATTAATGACACTAAATTAGTAGCACTACCACTACATTTAAGATAAAATATATTATTATCATATACCTATTTGGTTTCACAAACATTTATATATTTTTGTACAAACTTGGTCAAAGTTTGAAATATTTGACTGTCCAACAAAGTTGGAAGTGCACTCTTTCAAGTACGGAGGGAGTAACGATGTCATCAAAAATCACGTTCTACTCTCTCCTCTGGATTACGTTGGAATGGAACATTGAGGATATTTTTTGTCCAAGGTGATTAAGCAGCTGCTTTCACTTTTGACGTGTAATGTTTCGTAGGTGAATTCCTTTAGACAAAATGATTTGATAGGCGACAAATAGTTCAACTATTTATATCTCAGTGTGTTGGACGCATACATACTTGTGCTTCCCAGTATTGCCGAAAAAATACTTTTGATTGCCACCACAAATCATTCCGTATCCATACGAAGATACTCCTATAAGGGCATCTCCAATAAGAGTGGCATTTTGAAGGGCTGGCTTTAGTTTGTTTCTTTTCTCAAGCGTTTAAAATCTGCATTTTAAAGTTTTATTTTTTGGAAAGATACTCATGATGTAGATAATGATATGATCTCCACGTGTGCTAAAAAAATCTAAAACTCGTCACATTTGGACTGGGCAAAAATGAGAAATCGGTGGATCTAGGTCGGTGATCAATACACATTTACAAAACTTGAAATTTTTCATATTTGTCTTTTTGTGTAGCCTAAAATAAAATGAATTTATTCGGGGGTACAATGATAAAACTTAGATCCAAAGTATCCATGGATTTGGTCTCTCCCGAGGTCACGCGGCGGTCAATCGCGCGCCTCAGCCAATTCGCCATTGGTGGCCCCAAGAGCTCCATGGCGCCTCTCTCTCTCCACCACTAGGCCCCATGTGGAACGACAATCCTCGAGCCGACGCGATGTTTTACGACGGCTATGATCGACGTTGGTGCTTTATCTCGAGGATTTTCTTCGGCAGTTCCTGGCAAGCTGGTGGCGAGAAGCTCGTGCACCGGCGGCTCTTTGTCGTAAGTTGTTGTCATTGAGAACGGGGCAGTGGCCCAGTGGTTGGGGCTGCGGTGTGGCAGCCCAACGACCTGAGTTTGATCCCCGTCGGGGACGAATTTCTTGAAATTCTCACAAAGTAGCGTTTCTAGTATAAAAATATACCCTGGGTGCTAGTGCTCAAGGGTCTCATTTTTTAAGTTGTTGTCATTGACAACCTAATGGTCTGGGTCATTTTCTCTGTATGACTAGCGGAATCACAAAGCAAGCCAACAGTTCGGGACATTTTTATCAGTTACAAACGTAGTAAGGGCATCTCTAACCGATCCCCTAAAATCGGTTAGAGGAGTAAAAATAGGCAGCGGCGGCACCTAACCGAACTCCTAAACGGTTAGAGGAGTAAAATTATACTCATCGGAGGAGTAAAAGTGGCGGCCGACTCCTAAATTTACTCCTCCGAGGCCACTTCCGAGAAAAACTCCCCGCCTCCCGACCCGCCGCACCTATTCCCGCCGGCGACCCCCATACCCCGCCGCCCCCACCCCGGTCCCTCCGCCGCCCTCCGGCCCACCTCTCCCTCGCTCGCCGCCTCTCGCCGTCGCCGGAATCGACGGGGCGAGCTCGTTTTCGCCGGCCGCCGGCCCGATTTGGAGGAAATCGGGCTCCATCGCCGTCGATTCGCCGCAACTTCGAGCCGTCGGAGGCTGGGAAGGCTGTAGAAGGCAGGCACCGTCCCCCTCGACGCCTCCTCTGCCCTACCCGACGACCGCCCGGCCAACCTCGTCACATCCTCCGCCCGTGAGGTGTTCGACCGAATAGCAAGGTGAGGTTTTTTAGCCGAATTTGTTTGTTTTTGTTTTCAAATTTGAACGGCGTCGTCGTCGTGTAGATGAAGAGGTTGAGGGAGTACCTCTTGGACGACTCATCGTCGGAGGAAGAGGAGGAGGACGACGACGACGTCGAGATGGCCATGGCCATCATTTTGAACGATGAAGTTCGGCGGCCGAGGCTTGGATCGCAGTTCGGCCGTGCATACATCAACCGGGATAGAGCCGAGGGCCATGCCAAGATCATGCGAGACTATTTCAACCCCAATGCCATCTATCCGGAGAAGTACTTTCGCCGACGTTTCCGTATGCACAAGAGCCTCTTTCTCACCATTGCCAAAGCGGTGGAGAAGCATGATGATTGGTTCAAGCTCGGAGGAGTGCATCCGGTGAGATAAGCGCAAGCCCGTTGATGAAGTGTCTTGCAGCTGTTCGAGTGCTTGCATATGGGTGTTCTGCGGATGCCATTGACGACTATGTTCGTATTGGCGAAGATACCATCTTGGAGGCTGTCCGGAGGTTCACAATGGTTGTGATTGAGATCTTTGGAGATGAGTATTTGAGGGCACCCAATGAGGATGACACCGAGAGGCTCTTGGGTGAGAGCCAAGAAAGAGGATGGCCGGGGATGCTTGGCTCAATAGATTGCATGCATTGGACATGGAAGAATTGTCCAGCTGGATGGAAAGGTCAGTACAAGGGCCATTGCAACGATCCAACAATCATCCTAGAGTCGGTGGCATCGAAGGATCTATGGATTTGGCATGCCTATTTTGGATTGCCTGGGTCTCACAATGACCTCAATGTGCTTGCTAGATCACCACTTTTCTCTAGGCTTGTTGCGGGTGATGCTCCTCGTGTTAGCTATGAAGTCAACAACCGTGAGTACACCATGGGTTACTATCTTGCAGATGGCATATATCCTACATGGGCCACCTTTGTGAAGACAATTCCAAAAACTCTCATCAACAATCCCAAGAAGACTCACTTTGCCAAGGTTCAAGAGTCTGCGAGGAAGGATGTGGAGTGTGCTTTTGGTGTGCTTCAGAAGAGATTTGGCATAATCAAAGCCCCTGCTGAGTATTGAAAGCCGAAGGTGCTTTGGCAAATAATGAAGTGTTGCATCATCTTGCATAACATGATCACTGAAGATGAGCGTGGCATGCCCGAGAACTTCCGGTACATCTCCAATGGTGATCAGGTAGAACCAGCACATGATGCCAACAGGATCCAAGCATTCCTTCAAGCCCATGCGCGCATTGAGAACAAGGAGGTGCATGAACAGCTGCAGCAGGACCTTGTTGAGCATCACTGGGTTCTCCATGGTGCTACCTAGTTTTAGTTTGAACTATTCTGATGATTTGTTGAACCCTGCCATGTGTTTGGCTTTGAATTTATTTGGTTTGTAAACTTAATATTTATTCATTCGTAAACATTTTATTTGATTGTATGTGAACTATGCCGAATGTTTGGCTATTGATAATTTGATTTCTACAAAAAAAAATTACTCCTCTAAATATAGGAGTTCGGTTAGGTGCCGACCACCTTTAGAGGAGTACTTTTACTCCTCTAAAGTTTACTCCTCCGTTTACTCCTCTAACCGATTGGGGATCGGTTAGAGATGCCCTAACATCTCAGCTGAAAACTTTTTCGAAAAAGAGCATTACCCGATCTCTGCATCAGCATGACGCACACATCCTTTTATTAAGCAAGTATCAATATATCAGTACAAAGACACCCAAATCATGGGTCAGTCAAAGTCGCCAAAAAATAAGCCAGCAGAACAGAATAAACCAATAGCGATTACACATCAAGGATTCTACTAATGTGCCCATACGACCGCCTTCAACCGAGTGCCATGTTGCAACTTATGGGTAGTATGAATCACGCTGCATTCTAACGGCGTAGGAGTCGACTGAGAATTAACCTAATTCCAAGTCGCTTGAGAATTAGCAAAACTTGTTTCTTGTATACCCATCATGGTCAATCATAGTGTGGAAGTTCGGAACTGAAAGTGGGATAATTTACATGGTGTTGACATTTTTTGATAGAAAATACATGTTGTTGACTTGCTCCGGTCTATCATATATATGGGAAGCTGGGAACTAAATCTGTGATAATTTACATGTTATTAATCTGTTCCTCATTATGCCGTCGTTTTAGCTCATCAAAAGCACCCAAACTCTGAGCAGTGAATCCACCTGCAAACTAAGATCAAGGCAACGATGATACTGCTATAAGTTACTTCAGTCCGCAAAAAAACTCATACCTTCTACATGCATGCAGAACCTAAATAGGTAATGAGTTGTATCAAGAAAACGATAAGATCAATGAGATTCTGTTGTACCTGATGAACCCGAAACGCGAACCTGACACCCTGATGGAGCAACACTTGTCGGTTCTGCTCTTTCAGACGTTTGTCGAGCGCAGTTTCCCTGGTCTGATTCTTGTTGGTGCCTGATAAACCATCGATCTCCGAGATCACCCGCAACATGTACCGCCTTGCTAGGTTCACGCACGCCAGCTTGACCTACGAAAATCACAACGCGTGCGAGCTTTGAGAAGCCAATCCAGGCTTTGTATGGAACCACGGTGCTAATAGCTCTCAGGAACGAGTGACCAATATGCACCTTTACAATTAAACCTGTGTCTGACATCCAGCCAACAGGGATGTCTTGCTCTTTGTACCGCGAGATGAGATTGATCTTCTTGTCGGCGGCATCGCGATCAAGCATGAACTTGGCTACGCTCTTCTCTGTTCTGATAATAAACAGGGGACTTGTAGTCAGCGCATTCATGGATAAAAGTTTACGATCAGTGCGGCAGTAGCTAGCCATGAGCAAGGAAGACCATACTTCTCGAATATGGAGTACATCTTGCCCAGCGCTGCGTCGCGATGGAGCGCGCGGTCATCGACGAAGGACGAAATCTGCTTGTCCAATTGTACCAGCCACTCGTGCTTGGCGGCGGCGTCTCGCAATGCGTCTGCTCTTTTCTCTGGCCAGTCGAAGTGCTTCAGGACACCTTGTTCATCCACCTGAAAAAAATACATTCTTACGTTAAAGGGGCCAACAGTATTTACATTGTAATCAGTAATCAGGCACGATCAAAAGAAGGAGCCGACACTCACCAAGAAGGAGAGCTCTTCGTCGAGCCACGCCACGAACGCGACGACGTCTTCGATGGTCGCAAAGGTCGCATCTCGGACTTCGGTGACCAAGCTTGCACAAAGTCCCCTTGGGTCTCCACATCGGCTTGGACCTGCAACGCCGAGTATACAGTTTATTCCGGTATGCGGTAGTAAGAATCGCGCATTCTTGGTGATCGATCAAGGACTCATGGAGGAAACGGGTTTTCGGAGCTCACGGCAAGGAGATGGGGCGAGTTCTTGGTGATCTCTCCGATCAAATCGCTCTTCGGAGCCGTTGACCCGCCGGACGTCGCCTTGCGCCCACGGGAGCCCGTTGTCTCGCCTCACTGCCCCTCGTCAAGGTCTGGTAGAACTGCACGATCTCCGGGGCGCGGCGCACCCTGTCGCCGCCGCTGCCCACGGCCGCACAGCCCTTGCCAGACGGCGGCGGCGGTGGGCCACCGGGCGGGCGTGGCGGCCCTCCCGGCAACGGCGGCGGTGGACCACCTGACGGGCGTGGCGGGCCTCCCGGCAACGGCGGCGGAGGGGCACCTGGCGGGCGTGGCGGGCCTCCCGGCAACGGCGGCGGAGGGGCACCTGGCGGGCGTGGCGGCCCGGTCAACGATTGGATGTTGGCAGGCGCCGCGGGGCCGGTCTGCTTGGCCCGCTTCGGCGGCGGCTTCGGCTTCCTCGGAGCTCTCTTTTCGGAGACAGACCGCTCCATCTTGCTCGTTCCTCTGAAAACTTGCAGACGAAGCAGCTGAATGCCTTGCTTAATTGCAATGTTCGTGTTGACTATGCTGCTCTACATGCGTCCTTGAGTCAGAACGCGGATTAGCTTGACTTTTTGCCATGACATGTAGAGAACGCGAATTGAATCCACTATTTAAAAATTACAAATACAGCCGTAGTTGGTATTGCAGTATTCATACATTGCTCGTTCCTGAATCTGTTTCACCGAAAGGAATGAGTGGTCACATCAACAATTCATTACAAGATAGGTTTCTGTTACAATATGATGATGTTGAACATGTCAGATTATTTGAGTTCACCGATGGTCATACTAGCCATGTTAATGGCAAACGCTTACAAGGAAATGATGTGCACATTATATTAGGGAAACTCCAGAAGCCAAACGAAAACATGAAACGATCTTGAAATTGCTTATAATATAACCCTTGCGCGATTCCATACATATTTATTTTGAATATATTCTATGTGGATATTTAGTCAACTATATTCAAAATATAACCAACTTATGTTTTATGGAAACATAGCTACGCTTCTGTCGATGACTTTTTTTTTTTTTTTGAATTTCTCTGTCGATGACTTTCTACTAATGGCATTTGGTTATTACCGACCGTCAACCTAAGACCGGTAGCATTGGAGTCTCAGACTAACTTTGTAACCCATTCACTTTTGGACCGATATTGGACTTATCCTCTTCCTGGACTCCTCTTATTTCCAGATGGACCGATATTGGACTTTGTCCCCAGTTGAAATATATTTCCAGATTTTCTTTATGGAGAAAATCTATTCTCGGTTTCATGTTAATAAGAAAAACAATTTCCTTTTATTCCAACGGAGATGGGCCTAATTCTCTAACCCATCTCCCTTTTCTCTTTCTCACTTTGAATCCTTGAAATTGGCACCCTGAACTATCCAATCCCGGTCTATCCCGAACCCTCGACCTAAATTGTAAGTAAAAATAAATAATTTATTAAATTAAAATTTCGTTGCCTCACTGACAAAGAAGAGCCACCTGTCAGATTCATCTTCCACCTCTTACGAGTTAACATCTCTCTAATCACGAGCAAGGGATGCATCAGAAGACAGGACAGACCGGAGGAGCTATACGCGTGAGCTGGGGATGCTGCAGCTTGTTCCAGCGGAAGGAAGGCGCACTGCCGTGCCACGCAGTTGCGGCGGCGCCTCCCATCCCAAGCCCAACCGTGGAAGTGAGAGAGATTAGGGATGAATATGACAAGTGGGTCCACATTGTCAGGCACAATATCATATTATCCTGGTCTGGTTCATTGCTTTACCGACGCGTCAAACAGATCCAGGGTTCAAAATAGACCGGGATTGGATAGTTTAGAGTGTCAATTTCCGGGATTCAAAGTTCAGGGTTCGGCTTAACTATCATCCATAAGTTAAAAGGTTTGCTTTGAATTTTTTCCTAAAGTTTATCGTAAATATGAACGTCAGATTGATCCAGGCCGGCTCGCACACGCACATCGACGATAAGTATACGGACCCATCATTCGTCCTCGTGCTACTACGGTATGCTGCGCCTGACCACTCACAATGATTAGCGCGTACGTGTTCTGCTGGCAATGATCTCTTCTGAACTAGCCATCGACGTCGGTCGCGCCTATAGCAAGTTTCAAGGCGCGCATGATCTCAAATTCAGTACCTTGTTGAAAACCACCTAGCCTGCATGAGCTTTGCATGCACAATTAACATGCTGGCTGGCTTGACCTCCTTTTCTCTCTTTTGACTGAAAACAGTGACGGGATTTTTTCGAAACTTCTTCTTTTGTGTGATTTTAAGGTTTCCAAATGGGACATCTCCATATGTTTTCTATGATATCTTTCCCATAACAGCAAGATTCATGTCTTCACTTTCTTTTCAGAAAAGCTAGGGTCTGAGGTCCTAGGAGAAAGAGCATGACCAGTCTTCTTCACCATCAGTCCAAGTCCTTGACTGTGGAGAGGGAGACGATCGATGGAGGGCGACAAGGACGTACGTGACGGGTTCCATCGATCAGAAGATGTACACTAGTGCTGAGTGGGGGCAAGCGCATGCATGCATATGGATATGGTGCCGGCCGGTGCCCTTGCTGCGGTGCGGCAGAGTGCTCGCTCAGGCAGGCATGCATTATGGTGCAACCAGAGTAGTGAAAGACGAAAGCATGGAAGGAGGTCGGCGAGCAGGAACGCATGCGGCAGGCTCGAGAATCATCGATGGGCAGGAGTACGTACAAGAACCGCAAGCGACTGAGCACCGGCGCGAGAACGCATGCTGCTGCGGCCTGACGCAGGGTGGAAGGAGCTAGCTAGGCTCACTGGCTCAGGCGAACCGACCGCGTGCTCAGGCGCAACTACGACTAGCTAGGCTTGCACGCCGGCGTAGGCCTGTCTTTCCGGTCCATGTAGCTGCATGCGCCATTGCGCAGATGCGAAGCCGGTGAGTGCTCTGCGACTGCATGATGCACTTGCATATCTGCATGCAATTTCGGCCATTACAAAAGGTGCCGGCCAGGCAAAGATTGGTCGTTGAAATTTTCTGTGCTTGGTCGAAGTGGAGATCGAAGAGAAAAATGCATGCTTCCTGTTGAAGACATGTATAACATCAATGATTGTTACTCCCTCTGGTCCGAAATTATTGTCGCCGTCTCTTCACAAAGTTCTACTAGCGCTGCTTCTTTTCTGCGACAATTAATTCGGTTCAATGGGAGTATTTGAAATGGCCAACTAATCGTTAACGTAAACTTCCCTTCAAAGAAACTAATACTCCCTCCGTTCATAAAAGGATGTCACAACTTTGTCCAAACATGCATGTATCTACAAGGACTCAAAGGCAGGTATGAGCTTGTCCAAGTGTTTATTCTTTGTTTGTTTGAAGCAATTTGACATGGCAGATTAGAGCGAATAGATTTTTTTTAGATAAAAGGCAATAATGTCCAGTTTTGAATTAACAAAGCTCAGAGTTTTACAATGGCAATTACAGATGAAACAAGGTGCTGAGTAGAACCTCAAACAAAGCAGATAAAGGACAAGCTAAAAGAAAGGAGGCTACACTACGCCGAGCACCAAATCCCTGCGTAAAATGGCCAGCCCAGAGGCAGGATCGGACCACCAGCGAAGACACCACCGCAACTAGCACAGAGCTTGACATCGTAGAGGGAAGCAGGAGACGAAAGACCAGCGCCTTCCGCAAACGTCGAGCACGAAGGAGAGGATGTCGAGCATCACAGCGTTGAACGGAGACCGCAACATCGACAACAGCGAGCACGAAACCCTTGCGTAGAGCAGCCAACACCAGAGTGGCGGGAGCAGACAACACCAACTGGTGAGCACCAAACCCTAGCGTAAGACGGCCAGCCACCAAAGGAGCGGGATCGGACCACCGTGTCCGCATGTTCTGCCTCCACCAAGACGTAGGAGCAAGACATCGTCACTTCAGATCATCGGCTGCGAAAAGGCACCAATTTTACATTCAAGCAGACATGGTGAAGCGAGGAGACCCTTGCTCCAAGACGGTGCTTCCAAGGAGGTCACGACGCAGAAGCGCCACCACCGTCGGGTCAAAGACCAGGGTTTTCACCTGGAGTATACACGAGGGAGGTGGGGTGGAACCACAGCGTCGCCCCCAAGAGGGAAAACGGCGCCCACGGGCGTCGCCGACACCACCGTCAACGACGGTTTGAGCTTTCGCTCGGTCCGATCCCCACCTACCCATCGACAAGGATCACCGACTCCAACCACCACCGCGAAGGGCAGTGGACACCATAGTTGCAACAGAGCCTCCAGATCCAACCGCCGTCCTCGCCGGACCTCGCCAGGAACTCCAACCGCCGTCGTCCATGTCGCCCACACGACCAAAGAACACGGCCAACACCGCCGTCACGAGGCTTGCCGCACAGCCACCCGAGCGCCCACCGTCCAGAGCCGCCGCTCCGGCATCCAAACTCCCCCGAACCAGCCAGCCACAGAAGCCACGGGAACCCGCCAAGAAGCGGCGCCAGACACCACAGGAACCTCTCGCAGCACCACAAGAAACCACGACATGACCTCCGGTTCCCCTGATCTGGCAGAGCACACGCACGTGCAGCACACGGACAGGACGACGAGGAGCCTGCAGAGAGACCTGGAGAGGAAAGAGCCCGTCGTAGCACCGTGCCGACGCCGGGTGCCAGGGCCCCTGCCCTGCCTCTGCTCCTCCAGATCTGCTGCAGAGGGGTCACCACCCACTCCGCCATGGCTAGGCTAGGTGGCTTGAAGATCAAGGCGCCGTCTCCGCCCGAGAGAAGACGGAGGTCAAAGAAGCGTCGGAGCCGCCGTCCATGGCGGGGGCCGTCGCCCCGAAGCCGCCGAGAACAGGCGCACTGGCCGTGAGAGCACGCACAACGCTCGCAGTTCTCCTCGCCGCCGCCGTCCTCGAGGTCACAGGCATGCCCGACGGCCGTCTCCGGCGGCGGCGAGGGCAGGGACGAGGGGGCAGCGGCTGGGAGCTAGGTTTGCGCCGCCCGAGTCGCCCCACAAAGGAGCGACGAGGGGGCCTTTCCTCCAAAAGGGTCTGATAAACTGAACTAACGCCAGCGCTGGAGACAAGACAGAGATGGCTCAAATTATCTCGAACCATGTAGCTACAATAGCTGTGAGCTTATTAATGAAGAGTAAAACGAAAGAAAGGTGCAAAGCAGAATCTCTGCCTCTGCGAGATCCATCAGACACAGACAGACTGACGCGCGCGGTGTGGATGGCCCTGCTAGGAGTAGTACCGAACAGAGCAGGCAGGCAGGCAGCGAAGCGAGGAAGAAGGCAGTGGTCCATGAAGCTAAGAGACAAACGACATGATTCGATGCGTACGATCAACGCGACAAAACCCGTGCTCACTTGTCCACATCCGCAGAGCCCACGCTGCGCGATCGAGCATCACATCACTCGTCGGGCACGCTCGCACGGCGCGCGTACTGTACGCCTACACGTAGCCGTCGCCAGTACGTGGTACCAGTATTGGGCCCCCGCTTTTGCACATTTTCTTTTTTGAACTGGGAAATGCCTAGGAGAAGCCAAATTCTGCAGTGTGCAATGATGACATATGGCCCGACCTTCAGACTTGATCTACCCCTTTATTCCATAAGAGCACCTCCAACGGCACTCCGCATATGGACAGCCAAAGCGGACCGATTTTGTCCACTTTGGGCGGTCCGCGGACCATTTTTGGGCCTCCGTCCCTTTTGCGGAGGAAGTGCCCCCAACGGCCCGGCGCATAATAAAAGAGGATACGAATAAAACTTAATATTACATAGGACCCAGCGGCCAGTAGTTCGATAGGGCCCAGTGGCCAGTGACAGCAGGACAACAAAAAAAAACGAGCCTATGCTAGGGCTCTAGGTCGGGATAGGGCGGCGCCGGCGTCGTCGGAGGGGCAAAATGGGCGGCGGCGGCGCCGACCTGTTGGCGTTGTTGGCGTCCTACTCATCCTCGTCGTCGGAGGGGTCGAGGACGATGTACGGAGGCGCGGCGTACAGCCACGCCGGTGGCGCTGCGGGTGGTGGCGTGGCCGGCGCCACGGGTGCCTGTGGCCATGCCGGTGGGGGCACGTACGCCTGGCCCTCGCCGTGCTGTGGCCACGGTGCCCAGGGCACCTGCCAGCGGGCCTGCTCCATGCGGGCCTGCTCCGCCGCAGCCTCGGCGGACACACGGAGCGCATGCGCCAGATCGGGCCAACGCCCGAGCTCCTCCAGCACGGAGGCCTCGATGGCATGCTTGAGCTGCTCATCCTCGTCCTCCTCGACCTCCATCTTCACGGGAGGCTCGACCTACTCCTCGGACTCCCAGTCCAAGTCGGAGTCCTCCGGAGGCTCCTCCTCCGGGAGGTTGTAGTCCTCCGGCGTGGCCGCCTGGAACGCGTCCCGGCGACGGTGGTCGTGCTCGAGCTCGAACCACCTGTCCCACAGCTCGCTGTTCAAGGCGTAGGCCGGGTCGTGGATGAGGTCAGGGGGCAGGAGGGCACGGCGGCGGAGGATCTCCTCCGTGCGCTCGCGGCCGGAGCGTGGCACGGGAGGCACGGGGACGCGCCGGCGGTTGAGATGCCACCCCTCGGGGAGGTGGACGTCTCCCCAGGGCAGCGGCTGCCGCGTCTCCCAGTAGATCTCGGCCACCGCCAGCGACACGCGTGCGCGGCGCGCCCGGCGGCGCGCGTTGCGAGCGGCGCGGGCGGCCTCCGCATCGGCCGCGGCGGCGGGAGCGCGGCGTGGAGGCACGGGGACAGCGCGGCTTGGCGGCACGGGCATAGCGCGCCGTGGCGGCGGGCCACGAGAGCCACTACAAGAAATATGATATTTGTTGACGAAAAGCCTGGTGACGAAGATCCATACCGTCATGGATATGTCTTAATAGGTGACGGTTTTCATCTGGCGTCACGCATGTACATTAATGCTTGACGGTTTCGTTTCTCGTCATGCTTTAGTAAGGGTAAATCGTCACCTATTATCCAATCCGGATGGGCTGCCATAATAGATGACGAATCAAGACTGTGGAGCATTTAAACCGTCATTGAATATCATGCCGAACCAACTAGTGATGGAAAAAATGTGCGCAATTTTTAATATCATGTGGGACCACTTGTCAGGTATTAAAATAAGTTAAAAAAATTGTGGTATGTGGACACACATGTCATTTTTTTATCTTAGTATTAGAAACTCACAATTACATGTAGACCAGCCTGCCACATGTAGCGTCCATTTTCATATTAAAAAACAAATGCACATAGGAGGAATCGAACCCAAGACCTCCACCAAGTAAAATATTAGCAAACCACCGCACCATTTCACACCATATGAAATTACATGGAAACGGAAAGGATTTGTAGTATGTATGCGGCGAGGAAATTATTAGAAAACAGAATAAGGCCCCGATTGGTTCACCGTATTTTAGTCCAATCCGGCCGGAAACATTACGGACCTGGCAACATCCCGCAGAAATTCCAGCGCAGCAGGGTAGAAAATTACGGCTCCGTATTCTGGCCCGTCATGCCAAGCGGGGCCTAAAAGTTGGAGAACTGGGGAATCGAACTCAGGACCTCCACAAAGAGATAGAATATGGTTAACCACTAGACTACTGCATGCCGTATGATCAAAAGAAAGCGGAACATATTTTTAATGTTTATGCACTGAGGCAAGTAATCTAAAACAGAATAAAGGTGGAGTCCAAGACTCGAAACTGAAAACAACAACTTGCAAAAGCCAGCTACGACCATGATACCACGATCTTTTGGTAGTTGATACAAACATATTTTATTTGTAAGCTATTTTCTCCCTCGGCAAAACCACATAAAAGGATCATGGCCATTTACATGGCATGGTATGGATAATATGACTATATTCAGCACAAAGTTCTGGGCTAAATGATAAACTTGAGTTTCGACAAACTTGACAAAAATATCATTCACAAAAAGGTCTATCATGTATAAACATGTATAGGTTTCAAACCAAATGACCAAGGTATGGCCATTCTCGTGGCATAGTTTGTGATAAAGTGCCCATATTTGGCACATAGGTATATCTTGACATGATAAACAATGGTGCTACAGTGAATTTTCATATTATTTCTGGAAATATCATTTTTTTTTCATTTTCTAAGTGCCAAAAATGACTTCTTTTGTGAAGCAAGTACAAAAAATATGGTGAAAAATACCACCCATCCAATTTTGACGCCTATTTAAATGACTTTATGTCGATTTTCCAAAAGTAATTCAAATTTCAACTATAAGTGTGTGATGGTTTGATCTGAATTTTTTAAAAAATCATTTTAAGATACACAAGTAGTGATTATATCACAAAACCATCGATAGTTTTAAAAAATTCGCCCCCATCAATGAATAGTCATCCTCACCATTTTGAGCATTTTTTTCAAAAAACTCAAATAAAGTAAAAAAAACTCAAAAAAAAGAAATGTTTTGGCATGTAGTAATTTTATGTGTACTAGTTGCTAGGATAAATGATAAACTTGAGTTTCGACAAACTTTACAAAAATATCATTCACAAAAAGATCTTTCATGTATAAACATGAATAGGTTTCAAATCAAATGACCAAGTTATGTACATTCTCGTTGCATAGATTGTGATAAAGTGCGCATATTTGGCACATAGGTGTATCTTGACATGGGAAACAAAGTTGCCAAAGTGAATTTTCATATTATTTTTAGAAATATCATTTTTCCATTTTCTAAATGCCAAACATGACTTTTTTTGTGAAGCAAATACACGAAATATGGTGCAAAATATCACTCATCCAATTTTTACGCAAAGTAGTACATATTTGATGAACAATCTTCAAATATTAGGATTTTTCTTGTTTTTTTACTTAATTTCTCCTATTTAAATGACTTTATGCTGATTTTTCGGAAGTAATTCAAATTTGAACTATAAGTGCGTGATAGTTTTATCTGAATTTTTTTTTTAAACATTTCAATGTACACAAGTAGTGGTTATATCACAAAACCATCGATAGTTTTGAAAAATTTGACCCCTTCAATGAATAGTCATCCTCACCATTTTGACCATTTTTTCAAAAAAAACTCAAAGAAAGTGAAAATAAACTCAAAAAAAGAAATCCTTTGACATGTAGTACTTTTATGTGTACTAGTTGATAGGATAAATGATAAACTAAATTTTGGCAAGCTTTAAGTATCATTCACAAAAAGGTCTATCAAGTATAAACATGTATACGTTTCAAGCCAAATGACCATGATAAGGCCATTCTCGTTGCATAGATTGCGATAAAGTGCCCATATTTGGCACATAGGTATATATTGACATGGGAAACAATGGTGCCAAAGTGAATTTTCATATTATTTTTAGAAATATCATTTTTTTCATTTTCTAAGTGCCAAAAATGACTTTTTTGTGAAGCAAGTACAAAAATTATGGTGAAAAATACCACATATCCAATTTTGACGCAAAGTGTAAATATTTGATGGATAATATCCAAATATTAGGATTTTTTCTCGGTTTCTACCAAATTTCTCCTATTTAAATGACTTTATGTCGATTTTTCGAAAGTAATTCAAATTTGATCTACAAGTGCGATATTTTGCTCTGATTTAAAAAAATAATTTTAAGGTACAAAAGTAATGATTATATCACAAACCGTCGGTAGTTTTAAAAAATTCAACCCCTTAAATGAATAGCCATCTTCACCTTTTTGACCATTTTTTCAAAAAAAAGAAATCCTTTGCATTACCGCTCTAGCCAATGAGATGAGGCCATAGCACTCCACGAGGATCCACCCAATCCGACAGATCTGAACGGTGCACACCTGACCCATCCAACGATCCAAATCTCTCCCCACACCTGAACGTAACCATATCCACAATCCCCTCCCAAGAGACCCCATAATCCCACGATCTCTTTCCCTCCCTCCCGGTATGCGCCGCCGCCACCGCACCTCTCTCTGTGCCGCCCGCGAAACCCTAGAGCGTCCAGTGCATCGGCCCGGTCATGGCCCCCGCGCTGGAGCTAGGCGGACGGCGACGCACAAGGATAGGACGGTGCCGGCTTCCCCGAGCAGCAGCTCAAGCAACGGCGCTGGGAAGGTCTCAACCTGGCCGCGTCCACTGTAATATCCCCGATCTACTCTCCTCTCCGCATCGACACTTCATCCTGCCTCATGCTCCTGACCGTGAATGCAGATCAAGGCCCTAGGAGGCGAAATCGACAGGGACCCAGCGTCTCTACACGCCGGATATGAAGGCGCCCTGGAAGCCGAGCTCCGGATGTCAAGACAGGATGTGGGGCAGGCAGCGGCGGCCTCCTTGGCGACCATGTAGGAGGGGAGTCGCGCTGGGTGGCCTTCTCCTGCGTCCCGTCCATCCCGCAGGCCGCCCAAACTCGCCGTCCCACGTGCTGCAGGTCGGGATCGGCGTGTTCTCGAGGGCGCCCCACGGCAGGCTGGCCGTGGACTCGCCGGATCTGAAGGCCGGGCGTGCTGCTGCCGGTGTCTTCCACGATCCCGTGCAGCGCACCTGCACTTGGTAGATGATGTCCCTCCGTGGCCATAGGAGTGGACAAATCGGAGCAGCATCATCTTCCCAATGCACTGCTCCGTCCAAATCAAGGTATCTCCGTTCAGCTCCCTCTCCCAAGATGCAATCCAAAATTAACAAGATGTATGCATGAGAGCGTCTTGTCAAGTTATTTAATCACTAGTACTACTAGTTGATCTGTTCCTCAGCTGTGTTTTTTGTTGTTACGCATCTAGCTGATCTAAATCTGCTACCTAGATGCATGAGATCTTCTCAGTAGGCACCCACCTGGCTGCTAATTATTTATAGACTACTAATAGTCTTTGACTATCAGTCTGCACGTGTTGTTTCATCTAGTCCATGGCTACCTATAGCAAGCACTTGTTGTACGTGATGATGCCTTTCCATCAGCTACCAGCTATCTTGAATCTGAACAGGAGAGCTCTTACAATACAGTTTGTAAGTTTGATATTTTGTTCTGAGGTGTTGCATTTTGATTCAGAGACATAATAGGAAGACCGCTTGGTATTAGTTTATTTCTTGAGGGGACTTCATGAATTCGATCCAAATAAGCGATGGTCGTCATTTCAGGTATTCTCATGTTAGTTGTGGAATTAGGATGACTCCAACGGGGCGACGCAAACGGACGCGCGTTTGGTCCGCGTTTGGTCCGTTTGCGTCGGCTACAGGACGCGCGTCCGGCCCAGGTCCGCCCCTTTCCGGCCACTGGCCCCAACGGCCCGACGCATCCAGTCCGGACAACTTTTTTGTTCTTCCAATATTCATTAAAAACATAGAATTTTGGAGATTTACATTGAGAATTTATAATAAAATACGACCTATAATCTAGGCCTTCTCCTCGTCGTCGTCCTCCTCCGGTGGTGGTGGTGGAGTAGCCGGCGCATCGATGGCCGGGGGTGGCGGTGGAGATCCCGGCACGTACTCCGGCGCCACTGCCGCTTCTGGTTCCGCGGCGGCCGGAGCCCACCTTGGGTTTGCCAAGGCGAGCCGAGATTCCCAGGGAGAGCAGGGCTCCTAGGGATTGTACGCCGGAGCAGGTGGGCGCGGTGGAGTAGCCGGCATGACTTCCTCCTCCTCCGGCACGGCGTCCTCCTCCTTCGGCACGGCGTCCTCCTCGGGCACGGCGTCCTCCTTCGGCACAGCGTCCTCCTCCTTCGGGGCGGCGTCCTCCTCGGGCACGACTTCCTCCTCCTTCGGCACGGCAAGCGCCGCCTGCACGGCCACTGCTTCGTCTTCCCGGTTTGCCATCGGTGCGATGATGAGCAGCGGACCGCGGCGAGGCAACTATATAGCCGGCCGTACGCGGTTTTGGAGTAGCCGGGCCGTCGGCCTAATGTGAACGCCGGCCGGCGATCCATCTCCCTACATTAAAATCTACACTATCTAATTAATAAGGTGGGAGATCAAGGGCTCCGACCTTGAGGAACGTCTAGCCAGCCACCCGTTTGGCCATGGACTTGCTGGCTCTTCCTTCGCCACGACCGGGGCCAGCGACGGACTAGCTGGCTCCTCCTCCTCTCTTCTTTAGTCGCTACGAAACACGTAGCACCGCCGGCGTTGTACCAAAATTGGCCGCACATAGGCGGCGCCGCCGGCGGGGATAGGGCATCAGTTGGAGCCTCCTGCTCCTGCCGCCTTGGCGGCATCGGCCTTGGCGGCGGCCACAACATCGCGTTGCCGCTTGCGCCTGGCTGCGCGTCTGGCTGTCTCCGCCGCGCGACGTGTTTGCTCCATCTCGGCCTCCTCTGCCGCGTCTGCGACGGCGCGCGCAGCGGACATGGCCTCCTCTGCGACTCCGGCGACTCCGGCGGCGTAGGCTTCCTCCTCGGGGTCGTAGACGTCCCCGTAGGCATCCTGCAGAGCCCTCCTCGCCTGATCCGGCAGCTGCGGCCGCGGCGGCTGCGGAATCATTCCGGCCCACGCCGGGCTCGTCACCATGCGGCGGGAGAAACTGCCGCGGTGGCGCCGTCGCGTGCTCTGACGCGCGCGCTCGACCTGGTCGACTAGATGTTGCGGCGGCGGATCCATGCCGGAGAGTGGAGGTGGTGGCCGCCGTGGTTGGGGGAGGAGAGCTAGGGTTTGTGCTCTTGGCCTCGGCCGGCCGGAGCACATTTAAAGAGCTCCACAGCTCCACCGCCCACAGTTAATGTGGGGTAGGTGACCGTTGTATCACACTGACACGGGGCCAAGCGCTTGCCAGGGGCGGACTAGGGCAGGACACAAAAGCGCTCCGCTCGCGTCCGCGGCCGACGCATCGGTGGCCCAAATTTGGTTCAAGAATGGGTCGGGGCGGACCAAAAAACGGACCGCGGTCCGTTTGCGTCGCCCCGTTGGGTCGTGTTTTTGGCCCTCGTGGACACGAATCGGATGCGCGCGGACTCGATGGGTCGCCCCGTTGGAGTCATCCTTATACCTTGTCCTGTGTTGTGAAGTTCGAGCCTTCAAGTTAATATATTCTATCTCATTCGAGTCTTTGTCAAATAAGTTGAGGAATCATCGTTCCTTTTTTATATCAGAATATTTTAATGACTAGTTTTGCACTCATGAACACAAAATTTGTTCATCTTACATACAGTTTGGTAATCTTAAATAATTCAGATCCATCCAAGGACATAATTTGTACTAAATCCTATTTCGGGCATCAGGCCATCCATTCATTACAGGTCTGTCTCAAAGACTCCAAAAATTGTGAGTATGGTCTTATTCTTAACTTCGTACTTACTATAGATTGGACTGAAACACTAGATAATATGCTTGTGGTTTTGGGTTAGAATTATCAATCTTTAGAGAAATAACAAGTATATACAGTTGTTGTACAAAAATAACATTAGTTTTTCACAAATACATGTATTACGTACTACTCTAACTAACTTTGACACAGCATCATGCTTTTATGAGGAAACAAAATATTCAATTTGATCCTTGTGAGTTCTTATGATCGAAGTTGGCATGGAAGCTTAAGTACAAAGTCATAACATTGCTTTCCAAAATGTCCTCTTCTGCTGCTTTGCCTCTTATATCTTCATAATCATCTTAATATGTTTGTAATATGTCTGTAGCTACATATCAGCCTCTATGTACCAGATTGGGTTCCCGTTATTTAGGCCTAACATTACGAGGTAATATTGCTCAAGTGGTAATTGTTTTTGCGGGAGTACAATGTTACTTCTTTGGCAACTGCTAATCAAACTACCCCTGTTCTTTAACACTCAGTCAGCATGATCTAGAATTTCATATGCTTGATCCTAGAATTTCCATTTTATTTGCTTTTGAGAAGAGTTGTGTCTAATTCTATCTTAACAACTCACCTTTTGTTGTCTTGTGTTGTGAACAGAAAACCAATGTCCGTGTTGCTGAGAAGCCCAGGCTTGTGAATACCCACCTCCGCGACATGATAAATGATGCTACAGTTGATTAGAATCTAATGTTTTATTATTATTATCATGTATTCTTCAAATGTGTCATGTAACAAGTTTTGTACTTATCGAGTTTGAATGTGAATAGAATATTTAATATTATTTGACTGTCATTCAATTTTTTGAGAGTTGAAATTGATTTCAAATTTGGCTACAATTTGAAAAAAAAATCCATGTTTGATCGGTGACAAAAATTTAAGGACGTCAGATGCTTGTGGACCTGCTTGTCAGTAGCAACATTAGGAGTCACGTCACTATAATCTAGAGCCACATGGCAGCATCCACGTAATAGCAGTTGGACCCACGTTGTCAGTAGCCACCTCAGCATGATGGCCACGTCAGCTTTTCTGGACCAATAATAACCTTCCCAACATTTTGATATTGACGAAATTTCTTCTTTTTAGTGACAAATTTGGCTGTCAACGATTAAACCTAAACGGTGACGGATTTTACCATCGTCACTATCAAACGTTTGACAATGACGAAAAAGTGCATACCATCTCGCCCGATATTTTATGACAGAGCTTCTATGACGAACCTCATGACGATCAAAATTCGTCACCCCAATGTAATCGTTGACGAAAATTGGATTATATATGACGAAAATGATTTGTCAAAAATAATAATTTCCTTTGTAGTGACCTCGAGGCCTCGTGGTTGTTCCGGCCGCCCTTCCACGAGGCCCAGAAGGGCTTCTTCATCGCCGGCGAGTGGGAGTGGCGCTGGCGCTGGCTAGGGTTTGTGTCGGCCGGCGAGTGGGAGTGGGCAGTGGGAATGGATAGCGTTGGGCGGCCACCCACCCACGACCCACCCCATTTAATATGACCAGGCGAAGCGGCCGCTCTCCCTGGCGCGTGGGCCAGGGGCGGACAAAGGGAGGACACGCGCTGTGTCCTCGCCTCCCCAAACTTGGACCAAACTTGGGCCAGGGTTGGTCCAGTTTGGCTGTCCGTGCGGACAAGTGTCCATATGCGCCGGCCCGTTGGAGGGCCTGTTTTGTCCGTTCGGACAGATTCGGACAGGCCAGGCAGGGATGCGGAGCACCGTTGGAGGTGCCCTAATACTCCGTATAAGATATTTTAGACATTCCATTGTGGAATAAATACGGATAAAAATGAGTGAATCTACACACTAAAATACGTCTATATACATCTCATTCTGTAAAGGTAAAACGTCTTATAATATGGAATGGAGGTAGTAATATTTGTGAAATTTGACAGAACTGAAGTAATAATTGTGAAATTTGGCGGAAGTGACCACTGAAGTAATAATTGTGAAATTTGGCAGAAGCAACCTCTTTTTAAAACTTAAACACAAAAAACCGTATTTGAAAATTTTGCACAATTTGACCCATTTTCATGACTCCCAAGCTCGGGAACGTCATGGCACAGTGCATGTCGCCCCTAGGTAAGGCGTCATGGTATGTTACATGGCGCACTGACCCACGACGAGCATGTAGCTCTAGCACAGGACGTTGTGCAGTGTAGCATAATGCCCTACCCGGGCGCAATGCAAAAAAGGGCCAGACTGTATTTTTTTTGCAATTTAGTTTATTTTATCCTCAAGTTTCAGAAAAAGGTAGAAAATGTCAAATTACACGTAATATATAGACCTATGTGCAAAAGGGAAGGAGAGTGTACACAGACGGATGTGTCGGGCCTGTGATGTGATGCTCATAGCGTGCCGGAAGATCTCGCAACAGATACTTCCGTAACCGAGATAGGAGTACACGCTATGGCCTACATCTGTGCTGCAGCGCGCAGTAGACAGAACATCAAATGGAGTAAGTAGTAGAGAACTTGCCTGTGACAAGATGGTTAGGAGGTGGCTATACTCCAGCCAATCAGAATTCAAATCTTAGATTTGACATTGGTGTTTCTCATTTATACGGAATATTCTTCAGTGGGAGGCGACAATCCCGTCGACAGCGAGCCGCCTGTGGTGACTTTTTCAATCTCAAGACCTGACCGCCGGCTCAGTCTTTCGAAGGTGCTCATAGGGTAGGGTGTGCGTGCGTGCGTTCATAGGGGTGAGTGTGTGCACGTGTATGTGAGCGTCTGCGGTGTACTGTGTTTTGCAAAAAAAAATGGAGTAAGTAGTATAGTATCGTTTGTTGGGCCGCTCTGTTCGTATGTGCGTACGGGGAAGGTGGATACGTACGAGTGGCCCTGTACGCGCTTGCTCGTACAACACCGTGACACTACATTACACATCATAGTTCGAAGGCTCAGCCGCTCAGAGTTGCATGCATTGTTGAATAACTCCTCTCATGCTTCAACAGTTCCAAGAATTTATTTATGTATAAAAATATGATAATAGGGTATTTTTTATAAATATGACCCATTTGAAAAAGTAAACAATTGTCTTGCCCGTTCTCAAAATTATTTCCAAATCTTCCGAGATAGGCGTCGAAGGGTATGAAGCCGAACTTGTGCACTTCATTACCGAAGATACGATAGAGCCAATTGTACAAGTTCGACTACATCCTCTTTGGAACCGATACGAGGGGTCAGATTTGAAAAACAAATTTGGGAGGGTCAGAACTGAAATTAATTTCGCTGATAGGACATACTCCCTCCGTTGCACGCAGCGGCGGAGGGAGCTCAAGATTGGAGCCTGGGCGGTGCATCCAAGATAGCAGCTTTTGCCTAAACAAATCGCTAATTAAATACACTGTTTGTACTAAAACTAAACTTGAAGGAGACGCACCGTGAGAGCCCGGGCAGCTGCCCAGGCTAGCCGGGCCCTGGCTCCGCCACTGTGCACGATATAAGACGTTTTAGTTGTTTCACGTGTTGTCTAGATTGAGATAAAAATAAGTGAATATATACGGTAAAACATTTCTATATACATGTGTATACATGAATATGAAAAATGTCAAAGATCCTGTATTGAGAATGGAGGGAATATCTGGTAATAAAATACGATACTAGTGCACGTACAAACACAATTATTTCGTCGTCCCTCTCGGCAATAATTAGATACCGACCGGTGCATGTCTTTACCCGTCGTGTAATTCAGTGTAAGGCGGTGCTGTCACTATGGGCGCCTTCATCATCCGCGTGGTTCCCGGTGTTTTTAACACACGACGAGCGGTCAATTCAACGACGGTACAACGTGCGTGCGTGCGTGTCACATCTATCCTTCTCGGAAAGTTGGACATTGTGATTAGTTTCTTGGAAAGCAAGCATTCAGTAACAAGAAAGTTAGCGAGACATGACTCCAACAACTCCATTTCAAATCGATGGCACATCTGCTGATTCGTCACTATTGCTTTCATGGCTAGCAGGACTTATGTTGACTAGGCTAGGAGTAGCTTTCTGTGACGCATTAAAGAAACAACAGATGAAAGTTCCACTTGTAAAAATGACAGAACGGACCTAAAATTGAAATTTCAGCATAAAATTAATCGACTTTGATTTTTTTGTGCCGTGGGTAGGGCGCCAGTTTCTATTTGGGGAACTTGAAACGTCCACCGAACTCAATGTACTACTCCCTCCATTCCGGTTTGTAAGATGTATTTGGCAAATCTCTATAACCTAGGTGAATGGGGATTAGCCATATAAAATCTATCTCCCCAATATTTCACCCAATTAGCACTCTCATATTTAATGCCTACATTAAATAGGGAAAGGCCAAACCAATCGGTTTTCATAGTGTTCTTGCGAAAGGCCAAAACCAAACATTAACTGCTCCTAATTAATGCCAATTGTTGCTTATTCTTGGAAAAACCTGGTTTTGTAATTGCATTCTATAAACCGGAATGGAGGGAGTATCACATTGTGATTGTGGTGTTACTATGCCATGCAATGTAACCACGAAAAATAGAGATAAAAGCACCAACGGTCACTCAACTTATGCGAGATGAGTGAATTGGTCACTCAACTCGTAAAATGTGAAAACCCATCACTCAACTCATCCGAGATGAGTGAATTGGTCACAAACCGGCCCTATCACGTTTTTTTGTCCAGGTGGCGTCTATAGTGGGTCCAGGAGACAAGAACGTCTATCATAGTTCATACTCCGTGCGTTCAGGTCGCAGTTGTTGAGCCAAAAATAAATCGAATAAAAATATAATTATCGTCGGTAGGATTCGAACCGCACAGCTCCTAGTCATACAATTCACGTTCTAACCGCTACAGATTAACTAGTCTGTTATTTACGTGAGCTTTACATATTTTGTATCCAAGAACCTGTGCTTGGCCTCCCTAATTCCAACCGCCGTGGCGGCTGAAGCAGTCTGGGTGAGGCGGCACGCTCCCACACCCGCCGCCTCTCCATGAAGTCGCGAATCCGATCGAGCAGCAGGGCAGGCAAGCAAATCCAAAAGCTAGAGTGTCGTCGTTGATACGTCTCAAACGTATCTATAATTTTTGATGTTCCATGCATGTTTTATACCAATTGCTACATGTTTTATATACACTTTATATCATTTTTACGCATTTTCTTAGACTAACCTATTAACAAGATGCCACAGTGCCAGTTCCTGTTTTCTACTGTCGTTTTGTTTCAGAAAAGCTAGTCAGGAAATATTCTCGGAATTGGACGAAAATCAACGAGGTGGAGTTTTACACCGACACGGAGACGAAGTCCAAAGGGCGAACGAAGAGGCGCCCCGAGGGGCCCAGACGCCACCTCGGCGCGGCCCCACCTAGTGGCGTGCCGAGGGGTCGTCTGGCGCCCTCGGGTGCCTCATCGCGCCGCCCTTTCGCCTATATATTCTCCTCCTCCTGAAAACCCTAAATGCCCGAGCATTATTCCACGAAAAGTTCCGTCGCCGCCGCCGTCGTCAACCCTAGTTCGGAGGGTTCTGAAGCTCTTCCCGACACCCTGCCGAAGGAGAAGATTATCGCCGGAGGGCTCTACACCACCATGCCCGCCTCCGGACAGATGCGTGAGTAGTTCATCCTTGGACTACGGGTTCATAGCAGTAGCTAGATGGTTGTCTCTCCACTTTGTGCTATCATGTTTAGATCTTGTGAGCTGCCTAACATGATCAAGATCATCTTATTGTAATGCTACATGTTGTTTTGCTGGGATCCGATGAATTGTGAAGTTATGATCAAGTTGTTTATGTATTTATCTACTGTTTTATTTATGTTCTTGAATGCCCTCCGATGCTAGTAGATGCTTTGGCCAAGTAGATGATAGTGTCTCCAAGAGGGAGTATTTTACACATGAGAGTAGTTACATCTTTATTTGGTATTCCATTTCTTTAGTGACCACCTCTTATTGCTTTTGATTCTTTGGTGGTTTCTAAAATGCACAAGCTTTGTTTTTTATTTGTTATAATTTTGCATCTTAATAAGCTTGTGGCCCTATTTGCTATCTTCTTTGGGTTGTGTGTATGTGAAAGACATGATATGCACTATGTGCCTCATATTTTGAAAGACTATGTTGATCCTCGCTCATCCTTATATTGGTCTCCTAAATGTCTTTCTATATCACACTCATCTCTTTCGTTGAGCAAGTCTTTTTTCTCGCTCCTTGCTCTTGTTGCTCAACATTCGTTTGTTGCAAGTTGTATTGCCTCTTTTCCCATTTTATGCTCTCTTGCACGTGTTTATGTTCAAAATTATCTAGTAGGGAGTGATGATTCCATGTTGTGCACACTATATTAAAATGCAAATCCTAGCTTGTGCACGTACCTTGGGGAGTTCCCACTTGTTTTTTAGAACATTTTTCGGATCTTTTTTATTGCTTGCTTCTTTCGTCGAAGTATCTTTCTCTTTGATATTCTCTTGCAATTTTTGGATCCTCGATATAGTTTGATCTCCCTCCATCTATTCATCATTGGATATGTGCATTTGATTTCACTCATATCATGAGAAATGCACACATTATGGGGGAGCTCTTATTATATTTGCCTTCTTATTTTTTCACCCATTTCGGCAATGGATGCCAATGGGGGAGAGATTTAAAGGGTTTAAGGGAACTTGTTTTGTTCTCTTGGCATCCATACTTTGTGCGTTGCATGGTTGCTTAATTCGTTATATAAACCCTCGTAAAAGAGATTGTCATCAATTACCAAAATGGGGGAGATTGAAAGTGCATGGTGCCCCCATGTGTGGTTTTGGTAATTAATGACAATCCTTATGGACTAATGTTTGTATTGAGATATTCTTATAGGTTTGTCCATAGGCATCGCTTGAACTCCATGTGTTGGATTCAAGGTTGTATGCCATCAAGATCATTGATTATAATGGACATATTTGATATGATCAAGTAGAATAAAAGATACAAGGTTGATCAAGACTAAGTGCAAAGAGTGGATTCAAGTTGATCAACACACAAAGCTAAATGATGTACCATGTGGGATCGTGTGATCCAATGGTATGGTAAGAAATTGTCTATATAGCTTTGTGAACTAACTCATTATGTGTCTGTGCGGCATTCCTTTGTTGGGTTAGGTATATCTCCATGGGATTGCATCAAAATGAAGATTTCTTATAACTCATGGAGGATGACGTCAAGTGGTGATAGTCATCAAGGTTGTGTTGCGCAAGTTCAAGATGGGCATCTAGAAGATATCATATGCTTGAAGCTTGCAACCCATTTGGAGATAATGGTCAAGTGAAGATGTGCCTAAGAGAGGCACTCCCATCTTGGTGTATGGGGGAGCGATATGTGAGTCTTCACCAAGCAAAGCGCAATCAAGAAAGGTGGTCCACTTGAAGAGATCAAGATAGTCATCATCTAGCTCAAGTGGAATGGGCAAGGCAAATGTATGATCGCATGGTGTTAGTGGGAGACCGGGTTATAGAATAGACGCCGTACTATCAAGAAGGGCTCTCAAGTGAGTAACTTGATCGCATCTTTGTGAAGAGCTTAAACCTTTGCATACTTGGCATATCATCTTTCTTGGTTCTTATTTGGTTTTTCTCATTGTTGGGTTTGGTGCTTGTTGTGATCGTCATGACAAGCCCAAGTTCACCGAAAACGGATTTCGTATGGAAAACTTGTTGCGTTTTTGGTTTTGGAGGTTTGCCGGTTATTCTTTTAAAGAGAGGTTTTACCTTTCCCCATTTGGTTTTATCCTCCCATACTTAACTATGATGTTTCTCTACATGGTCTTGTAGAGCTCGTTGTGGTGATTCCAACGAGCACAGGAATATCGAAAACGGAGTTCGTATGCTCGAGATATGTTCGTTTTCGTGTTGATGTTTCTGCAGTTTTTGTGTAGACCGGAGTCTCCGGTGTAAACACACCGGAGTCTCCGGTCCGGACCAGAACTCGCGAATGGGACACCTACTGGTCCCATGCCGGAATGTGGCCGGAAAGTTAGGCCGGAAACTCCGGTCTAACACGTTTCTGAGCCTAACGGGCAGATTTTTGGGGACCTATTTAAGGGGGTCTTCTTCCCCAATGTCCCCCAACTCTTAAGCACGAAATTGCCCCCCATTGTTTACCTTCTTGAGCTTGGCTTTCTCTCTTTTCCTCCATGATTCTTACCTCCAATTAGAGGGAAAAGAGAGAGGAGATCTAGATCTATATTTCCATCAATCCATATCTCCTCTAAGTGAGGGAAGCTTTTGTATCTAGATCTTGGAAGGATTTTGTATTCTTCCTTGTTCTTCCTCTCTTCTCCCCCCATAAGCATTAGTTGCTTTTGGTGGGATTTGGGAGTGAAGGACTTGAGCACTTCTTCTGTTCTTGCGATTGCATTTGGTGCATCGGTTTGTGCTCTCCACGAGGATTCGTGGAAGTTGATTGCTTGTGAGCTTGTTACTCTTGGGTCGTTGGACCCTAGACGGTGTTCTTGAGACCTTTTGTGGCTAGTTGGGACCTTTTGTGGTCATTTGGGAGCCTCCAATCCAGTTGTGGATGTGTGCCCCAAGCTTGTTGTAAGGGACTCGATTTCCGTCCAAAAGGAAATCAATAGTGGAAGGTGAACCAAACCTTTTGTAGCGCGGTTCATCGGATAAGAAGGTGAAGCCTGTTGTGGCGTTGAGACCAACCAGTTGTGGTGGCTCACACCTCTCCAACGAGACGTACTCCCCTAAAAAGGAGGAACTGGGTAATACATTGATGTCTACGTGTGCTTCTATTCTTGTAGACAGTGTTGGGCCTCCAAGAGCAGAGGTTTGTAGAACAGCAGCAAGTTTCCCTTAAGTGAATCACCCAAGGTTTATCGAACTCAGGGAGGTAGAGGTCAAAGATATTCCTCTCAAGCAACCCTGCAATTAAGATACAAGAAGTCTCTTGTGTCCCCAACACACCCAATACACTTGTCAGATGTATAGGTGCACTAGTTCGGCGAAGAGATAGTGAAATACAAGTGATAGGATGATTATAAGTAGTAACTGCAATCTGAAATAAAGATGGCAGCAAGCAAACATGTAGCAGAACTTGTTGTAAACGGTGTTTCAATGCTTAGAAACAAGGCCTAGGGATCATACTTTCACTAGTGGACACTCTCAACAATGATCTCATAACTGAATAAGTAAAAGCTACTCTTAAACACTCTCTTGTTGGATAACAAACACCATTCATTGTGTAGGGCTACAAAAGCACACCTCAAGCCGGAGTAAACAAGCGCCACAACGTCATAAAGGAATCACACACGGTGCACACACTGTCACCTTTACACCGTGGAGAGTACCGGAGTTCATATTAAAGTAACCTATAGAGTGCATAATAGATAAAGAGTAACATCTACATATTCAACTAGATTAGCACAACTGAACACAAGTAAATACTACTCGGGATTATTCTCCTTCTTGATGAAGCAAGAGTACTATGTAGGGCTGCAAAAGCACACCTCAAAGTCTGAGTAAACAAACACCACAATTCCCAAGAATAAGCCATGATAAATATCTAAATTATTCATAGAGTCACACAAGTACCCACACTGTCACCTTGATACCGTGTTGTCACAATGACTCCAGAAACTAGACAAAATCACTTGAGTAGCATAAACATTATTAATGTATTCAGCGATACTAGCAATACACATGATCACATAAAGATCACACCATGGGAGAGAGAGATGAACCACATAGCTACCGGTAGAGCCCTCAGCCTCGGGGGAGAACTACTCCCTCCTCATCATGGGAGTCAGCAGCGGCGATGAAGATGGCGGTGGTGTCGATGGAGATGACTCCGGGGGCAATTCCCCGTCCCGGCGCGTGCCGGAACAGAGATTCTGTCCCCCGAAACTTGTCGTCGATGGCGGCGGCGCTGCGGAACTCTTCTGGAAATTGACTTGGTTTTTAGGGTTTTCGCGTCTGAGGCAATAATAGGCGAAGGGGCAACGTCGGTGGAGGCTCGAGGGGCCCACACCACCTGGTGGCGCGGCAGGGGGCCCACCGCGCGGGTGTGGTTTGGCCACCTCGGCGCCCTCCTTCGTCTCTCCTTCGGACTCCGTGACGGTGCTGGAAAAATAGGGACGTGGCCTTTTGTTTCGTGCAATTCCGAGAATATTCGCAGAAGTACTTTTCTGAAACCAAAAACAGCAGAAAACAGGGAACTGGCACTGTGGCATCTTGTTAATAGGTTAGTCCCAGAAAATGCATAAAAGTGATATGAAGTGTATATAAAACATGTAGCAATTGGTATAATATAAGCATGGAACATCAGAAATTATAGATACGTTGGAGACGTATCAAGCATCCCCAAGCTTAGTTCTACTCGTCCTCGAGTAGGTAAAACGATAACAACAAATAATTTCTGAGGAGACATGCTTTCACACAATCTTGATCATAATATTGTAAGACATGTAAGCTGTGATCAAATCATTCAAGCAAATGTATATAGTTGATATAGATAATAAAGCAAGAGTCAAACAAGCTAAAAGTTTTCATGAACTATTGCTTCAAAGACATGAAACCGTACAAGGTTCATTAAAGATGTTTAAGTATCCAGCATAGGAGTTCTATCCTTCAATCCAAGCATCAAGCAAATTTTCATAACATAGAAGGATTCAGCCAAGTAAACATAAACATGAACGTCATGAATCAACTGTTTCGAAGTCTACTCAACCGGTGAGCGCAAGCATTTGGTATTGGCACCATGATGTTATGGCAAAGAGAACATTAATGGGGGTTTGGAAGGCCAAAGGAAGAAAGTCTCACAAAGCTATAAGTGATCATTAGACAAGAGGAAGTCTTATAATCGAAGCTATGTAAGGAGTAGTGATTGCCATGCAACGGATGCACATAGAGCTATATGTGTATGAAAGCTCTCCAATGGAACTAGTGGGGGTGCATCCAACTTGGTTGCTCATGAAGACCTAGAGCACTTTTGAGGAAGCTCATCATTGGAATATACAACCCAAGTTCTATAGTGTAAATTCCCCACATAGTTATACAAGTAGAACATGAAAACTCTCTCACATGGAGTATAGGTGCTAAACATGAGCACAAATGATGACTATGAATACTGCAGGTGCTAAACATGAGCACAAGTTGATAAAGGATAGTAATGTTGCCCCCTTTTTCTTTATTCTTTTTTTTTCTTTTTTCTTTTTTCTATTTTTTTTCTTTTTCTGTTTCACTTTTCGATGGCCTCCATGGCTCTTTTCAGCAGGGGCAACACTCTAATATGATTACAAACTTTTTGGTACAAATAACTCATAATGAACAAAACATGATGTATAAAACTGTATGCCTCTGCCAGTGTAGCAGGATATGCAATGATCTAGCGTAACATGGGTAAACCACACATCAGCTGTATAGAATCATGCAAAGCAATATATGTGATGAATGACAACAAGTCATGTAATGTAAGATGGATGTTGCATGGCAATATATCTCGGAACAGCTATGGAAATGCTGTGGTAGGTAGGTATGGTGGCTGTTTTGAGGAAGATGTATGGGCTTATGTGTAGGAGAACAAGAGGAAGTCTCCCACGGGGTTGGATGTACTGGCGAAGTATGCACAACTCTCAATGTGAGCAGAAGGCAATGCACAGCACCGAAGAGGCTAGCAAATATGGATGGTGGAAGTGCCAAAAACCGTAGCTTAACATTAGTCAAAAAGAACTCACAAGTTTATTGCAAACAACTAGCAGGTTCAACATTAAGAGCATGATTAAAATTCACTCCAAGAAGGGCCGTTCACGGCGGTACAAGTACCCCGTTAGATCCCTCGACCTTCAGCACAACTTAGTTATTACAATGAACTTTCAGACATGGAAAGCTATCAAGTCCAACTACACCTTCAACAATTTTAGAGTTTGTAGTACGGTACAAGCTTAAAGACAACAATCCACTAATGATTTTAACTTAATTAACCAGCAAGCTTTACCATCTAAATATCTCAAAACATTTGCAAAGAATCAAGTTATCAAAGTTTCAATGATCTACAAGATTATGCAAGTTTTCATACCACTACCACATGCAGCATTTTCTTTCTTCCAGCAAACACCAACAACTTACTTAAACATAAACTCTCCAAATGATAATATAATGCAGCAAGAGAGTATTTATAAACACGTGCTAACAGCTCAAAGAGATGCATGAAAAACAGGAGCTAAAAGCACTGCAGTAGCTAGTTAAGAATACTCAACAAATATAAGTGAAGAACATGAGTATTCACATGAAAAAGCGGAGCGTGTCTCTCTCCCACACAAGGATTGCTAGGATCCGAATTTATTCAAACAAAACAAAAATAAAAGCACACAGACGCTCCAAGTAAAGCGCATAAGATGTGAAAGAATTAAAATATAGTTTCACTAGAGATGACCTGATAAGTTGTTGATGAAGAAGGGGATGCCTTGGGCATCCCCAAGCTTAGACGCTTGAGTCTTCTGAATATGGGGGATGAACCACGGGGGCATCCCCAAGCTTAGCTTTTCACTCTTCTTGATCACATAATATCACCCTTCTCGCTTGATCCTTGAAAACTTCCTTCACACCAAACTCAAACAGTTCTCATTAGAGGGTTAGTGCATAATCAAAAATTCTCATATTCTGTAATGACAATCATTCCCAAAGCTTCTGGACATTAGCTACAGCCACCAATGCTTTGTGGAGCAAAGAAATCCACAAAACATCGTAAAAGAGCGAATGCAAAACAAAAGGCAGAATCTGTCAAAAACAGAACAGTCTGAAGACGAATTTTTTCGAGGCACTTAAGTTGCTCAGATGGATCTGGCCATTAATGAAAGTTGCGTACATATCTCAGGAAGATGCGTGATTTTTTCAGAATTTTTCGAATTTTCTACAGGAGAAGCTCAAATCGTGACAGCTAAAAATCTGTCTGCGCAGAAATCCAAATCTTGCATCAACTTTCAATAAAACTTTACTTGGCACAACAATGCAATAAAATAAAGATACAAAGGAGTTGCTACAGAAGTAACAAACCCTTGACTCAAAACAAAAGCAAAAATAACAGAAAATAAAAACAATGGGTTGTCTCCCATAAGCGCTTTTCTTTAAAGCCTTTTAGCTAGGCATAGTGATTTTTATGATGCCCACATAAAGATGAGAGTTGAAACATAAAAGAGCATCAAGAAGCATATATAAAACATGTTTAAATCTAACACTCTTTCTATGCATAGGAGTCTTGTAAGAAAACAAGTCAATGAAGAACAAAGTGACTAGCATAGAAATGCAAAACAAGTGTAACTTCAAAAATTTCAACATAAAGAGAGAAGACTTAATATTATTGTGATATATGAAATCGTGTCTCCCTCTCTCATAAGGACCAGTAGGTCTTAAAGTACCCAGCAAATAAAAGCAAATCAAGAGAAAGCTCAAAACTTCATCATAAAGAGAAGAAATTTAGTAACATGAAGATTTCTATAACCATACTTTCCTCTCTCAAAATAATTTTCAGCGGCATCATGAATAAACTCAACAATATAGCTATCACATAAAGCATTCTTATCATGATCCACATGCATAAAAGTATCATTACTCTCCACATAAGCATAATCAATTTTATTAGTAATAGTGAGAGTAAAACTATCACAACCATCATTGTATTCATCATAAATTGCAGGCATAGTATAATCATAATAAACTTTATCCTCCATAGTAGGTGGCACCAAAATACCACTATCATTATAATCATCATAAATTGGAGGCAAAGTATCATCAAAGAAAATTTTCTCCTCAAAACTTGGGGGACTAAAAAATCATATTCATCAAAACCAGCTTCCCCAAGCTTAGAGCTTTGCATAGCATTAGCAATAATGGTGTTCAAAGAATTTATAGTAATACATTGCTACCATCATGCAAACAAGCCTCCATAGGTTTTTTAATTTTCTCTTCAAAAGCATCATGTCCTAATTCAATATAAAGTTCATAAAGATCTCTAATTTTTTTGTTGTTTTCCATTAAGCCTAACTAGTGAAAATAAAAACAAGAAACAAAAAGATATAATTGCAGAATCTAAAGGAAATAACTTCGAGCACTCACACACTAGCAACAATACTAGAAAATAGCTTTGTAGCCAGAGGATGTGAATACCTTTTACCTTACCTCCCCGGCAACGGCGCCAGAAAATAGCTTGATGTCTACGTGTGCTTCTATTCTTGTAGACAGTGTTGGGCCTCCAAGAGCAGAGGTTTGTAGAACAGCAGCAAGTTTCCCTTAAGTGAATCACCCAAGGTTTATCGAACTCAGGGAGGTAGAGGTCAAAGATATTCCTCTCAAGCAACCCTGCAATTAAGATACAAGAAGTCTCTTGTGTCCCCAACACACCCAATACACTTGTCAGATGTATAGGTGCACTAGTTCGGCGAAGAGATAGTGAAATACAAGTGATAGGATGATTATAAGTAGTAACTGCAATCTGAAATAAAGATGGCAGCAAGCAAACATGTAGCAGAACTTGTTGTAAACGGTGTTTCAATGCTTAGAAACAAGGCCTAGGGATCATACTTTCACTAGTGGACACTCTCAACAATGATCTCATAACTGAATAAGTAAAAGCTACTCTTAAACACTCTCTTGTTGGATAACAAACACCATTCATTGTGTAGGGCTACAAAAGCACACCTCAAGCCGGAGTAAACAAGCGCCACAACGTCATAAAGGAATCACACACGGTGCACACACTGTCACCTTTACACCGTGGAGAGTACCGGAGTTCATATTAAAGTAACCTATAGAGTGCATAATAGATAAAGAGTAACATCTACATATTCAACTAGATTAGCACAACTGAACACAAGTAAATACTACTCGGGATTATTCTCCTTCTTGATGAAGCAAGAGTACTACGTGTAGGGCTGCAAAAGCACACCTCAAAGTCTGAGTAAACAAACACCACAATTCCCAAGAATAAGCCATGATAAATATCTAAATTATTCATAGAGTCACACAAGTACCCACACTGTCACCTTGATACCGTGTTGTCACAATGACTCCAGAAACTAGACAAAATCACTTGAGTAGCATAAACATTATTAATGTATTCAGCGATACTAGCAATACACATGATCACATAAAGATCACACCATGGGAGAGAGAGATGAACCACATAGCTACCGGTAGAGCCCTCAGCCTCGGGGGAGAACTACTCCCTCCTCATCATGGGAGTCAGCAGCGGCGATGAAGATGGCGGTGGTGTCGATGGAGATGACTCCGGGGGCAATTCCCCGTCCCGGCGGCGTGCCGGAACAGAGATTCTGTCCCCCGAAACTTGTCGTCGATGGCGGCGGCGCTGCGGAACTCTTCTGGAAATATGACTTGGTATTTTAGGGTTTTCGCGTCTGAGGAATAAATAGGCGAAGGGGCAACGTCGGTGGAGGCTCGAGGGGCCCACACCACCTGGTGGCGCGGCAGGGGGCCCACCGCGCCGGGGTGTGGTTTGGCCACCTCGGCGCCCTCCTTCGTCTCTCCTTCGGACTCCGTGACGGTGCTGGAAAAATAGGGACGTGGCCTTTTGTTTCGTGCAATTCCGAGAATATTCGCAAAGTACTTTTCTGAAACAAAAAACAGCAGAAAACAGGGAACTGGCACTTGGCATCTTGTTAATAGGTTAGTCCCAGAAAATGCATAAAAGTAATATGAAGTGTATATAAAACATGTAGCAATTGGTATAATATAAGCATGGAACATCAGAAATTATAGATACGTTGGAGACGTATCATACATCTTCGTCTCCGGGTGTCTCGGTTATTTCTATACCCGAGCTCTTACTTATGCACTTTACATTGTGATAGCCTTCGTGCTTGAAGTACTTTATCTTGCTATCACCTTGTTACTTGTCTTGCTTAGCATAAGTTGTTGGTGCACATAGGTGAGCCTAGTATATTTAGGTTGTGTGCTTGTTAATTTTAAACACTAAGTTTTATTCCGCATTTATCAAGCCTTAACCGGAAAAGTTTTTAAAACGCCTATTCACCCCCCCCCCCCCTCTAGACGACATCGTTGTCCTTTCAATTTTTCAATTGCCCAGCTGTAATTTGTTTTTACCCAACATGCATGTTATCTTTTATGGTGAGACACCATAGTGAACTGTGGACCACGGTCCATTATTTTACACTGATAAAACCCTTTTTGCATTTGTATTTATTCTCCACAACATACGTTTAATCCTTTGTATTCAGGAAGCCAGGGAGATTGACAACCTTCATGTTTCGTTGGGGCAAAGTATTTTGATTGTGTTGTGTATAGTTCCGCGTCAACAGCATTTCAACGGCGCTGTTGTTGACACCATGTTGAAGCTCTTCCACCTCCTACTGGTTCAATAACCTTGGTAAATTTCAAGGGAAAATTGCTGCTATACTACTTCATACCTTCCTCTTGGGGTCTCCCAACGAGCGTGTGTTTTCACGTCATCAAGCATATTTTCTGGCACCGTTGCTGGGGAGTTGGAAGGTACATCAAGGGGAGTTAAACGCCACCAATCTCATTACTTTGTTTTTGTCTTGCTTGTTTTATTATTATTTTATCTTGTTTGCACTAAAAATTAAAAAAACCACAAAAAAATTAAATTTCAGCATCTAGTTTATTTCGGTTGCCTAGTTTTATTTCTTGTTTTAAGTCATCATGCTTTTACCTAAGTTTTCCATGAAGTACATTAAGGTAGGAAGTGGGTCTATCATTGGTAGAAATAATATTGAAGAATTCTTTAACCACATAAGTAGGCTTTATGATCTTGAGGATAGACCACTAGTAGAAATTGCTCAAAATTATGAAGTTGCAGTAGCATCTTTGGTGAGAACCTTGGAAGCTAGGTTTGTGAATCTTAACCCCATAATACATCAAATGTTTCTAAATCTTGAGAGTATGGATGATGGGGAGAAAAAGGATTTTGTGTTTGAAACTTTGCTCACGGAGTTTAATGATGTTGCTAAGGAAGCTATAAAGATATTTGTTCACTATAAAATGCTTGGATGTTATATTAATGTTATAAACACTCTTAAAACCTTGGAGAATAACACAATGAAATATGTTGGAAACACTGAAAGTGAAAAATAAATTGATATATCCATACCTTTCAAGTTCATAGGAAGGCATGAAGCTTTAGAAAATAATTTTGGTTGGATCGTTCCTGAAAATCCTTTTGATGAGAGTAGCATGCCTAAAAGAAGTGAGAAAGGAGAATCTGAACCTTGCATAGGAAAGATACAATGTATTTATGAAAAACTTTCCAACCATTCTTTGGGCGAAAATATTGACAATACTTGATTCTTGCTTTGTGCCTAGCTAAAAGGCGTTAAAGAAAAGCGCTTATGGGAGGCAACCCATTTTATTTTCTGTTATTTTCTTTTATTTTGAGTCAAGGAACTTGTTGCTACTGTAACAATTCCTTTGTATCTTTTATTTTTGTTTGTTGTGCCAAGAAGAGCCTCTAATAGCAAGAAAGTGTTAAAGTTTGGTTTGCTGTCCAGAAACAGATTTTTGAGCTTCACCGTAAAATTCGTGAAAAATTCACAGAATATCTTTTTGATCTGCAATTTTATGTGCAGAAGCCTGAGCTTGATATCTTTTGTTAGTTCACCATTTTCTGATTAGAGCAACGTAAGTGCCTCGAAAAAATTCGTCTTCACGGACTGTTCTCGTTTTGACAGATTCTGTCTTTGTTTTGCATTTTCTCTTTTACAAGTGTTAAGTGAAATTCTTTAAAGGTGGAAGAGCTTCACGTAAGGCTAGTAAACAGTAGCTAATGTTTAAAATAAATGTTTATAATGTGTCTCTACAGAACCAAGTGAACTTATGTTTTGATGCACTAACCCTCTAATGAAGTTTATGTTGAGTTTGATGTGAAGTAAGTTTTCAAGTATCAAGAGAGAAGAGTGATAAAATAAGATTAAGAAGGGAGAAGAGCTTAAGCTTGGGGAGGCTCCCATGGACCCCCCTGCATATTTCAGGAAGACTCAAGCGTCTAAGCTTGGGGATGCCTTGGGCATCCCCTTCTTCATCGACAAATTATCAGGTCATTTCTAGTGAGACTATATTTTTATTCCTTCACATTTTAAGTGCTGTTCTTGGAGAGTCTGTGTGTTTTTATTTTCAGTTTGTTTATGTTTTGTTCTCTGGCATAACTAAGTTGGACCCTAGCATTCTTGTTTGGGAGAGAGACACGCTCCGCTTTTTCATGGAATACTCCTGTTCTTCACTTATACTTGTTGAGTATTCTGTTCAAGCACTGTTATGCTTCTAGCTCTAGTTTTTCATGTATCTCTTGTTCAGAGCTATTAGTTCTTTGAAGAAAGTACTCTCTTGCTTCACTTATACTTGTTTGGAGAGTTTATTAGATAAGTTGATTGGCGTTTGGTTGGAACAGAAAATGTTATGCATGTGATAATGGTATGATAAAAATTGCATAGTCTTGTAGATCATTGAACTTTGATAACTTGATTCTTTGCAAATGTTTTGAGGTATTAATTAATAGATGTAAATGCTTACTGGTTACTTAAGCTAAAATTATTAGTGGATTGTTGTCTTTAAGCTTGTGTCGTACTACAAACTCTGCTAAAATTGTTGAAGGTGTAGTTGGTCTTGATAGTTTTTCATGTCTAAAAGTAATTCGTAATTAACATAGTTGCGTGCCAAGGTCGAGGGATCTAACGGGGTACTTGTACCGCCGTGAACGGCCCTCCTTGGAGTAAAATTTAATCATGCTCTTAATGTTGAACCTGCTAGTCGTTTGCAATAAATTTGTGAGTTCTTTTTGACTAATGTTAAGCTACGGTTTTGGCACTTCCACCATCCAAATTTTGTTGGCCTATTCGGTGTTGTGCATTGCCCTCTTCTCACCTCGAGAGTTGGTGCATACTTCGCCAGTACATCCAAATCCCGTGGGAGGACTTCCTCTTGTTCTACTACACATAAGCCTATACATTTTCCTCAAAACAGCCACCATACCTACCTATCACAGCATTTTCATAGTTGTTCTGAGATATATTGCCATGCAACTTTCATCATACATTACATGACTTGTTGTCATTCTTCATTGTTATATATTGCTTTGCACGATTCTATACAGCTGACGTGCGGTCTACCCATGTTACGCTAGATCATTGCACATCCTGCTACACTGGCAGAGGCATTCAGTTTCATACATCATGTTCTGTTTATTATGAGTTATTTGTACAAAAAGTGTGTTGTCATATTAGAATGTTGCCCCTACAGTGAGGGAGAGAAAAGTGAAAAGAGCCATGGAGGCCATCGAAAAGAGAAACAAAAAAAAAGAGAAAAAGAGAAAAGAAAAAAGAAAAAAAGAAAAAAAGAAAAAAAGAAAGAAAAAAGAAATAAAGAGAGAGGGGGCAACATCACTATCCTTTTTGCACACTTGTGCTAATGTTTAGCACCTATGTTTCATTTGAGAGAGTTTTCATGTTTCATTAGAATAACTATGTGGGGAATTTACACTATAGAATTTGGGTTGTATATTTCAATGATGAGCCTCCTCAAAAGCGCTCTAGGTATTCGTGAGCAACCAAGTTGGATGTACCCCCACTAGTTCCATTGGAGAGCTTTCATACACATATAGCTCTATGTGCATCCGTTGCATGGCAATCACTACTCCTTACATAGTTTCGATTATAAGACTTACTCTTGTCTAATGATCACTTATAGCTTTGTGAGCCTTTCTTCCGTTGGCCTTCCAAACACCTATTATTATTCTCTTTGCCATAACATCCTGGTGCCAAAACCAAATGCTTACGCTCACTGATTGAGTAAAACTTCGAAACAGTTGATTCATGACGTTCATGTTTATTTTTACTTGACTGGATCCTTTCTATGTTGTGAAAAAATGCTTGATGCTTGATTTGAAGGATAGAACTTCTACACTGAATACTTAAAACATCTATAATGAACCTTGTACGGTTTCATGTCTTTAAAGCATCGTTCATGAAAAGTTTTAGTTTGTTTAACTATCTTGCTTTATTATCTTTTGTTTAAGATCAATTATAGACATTTGCTTTAAATGATTTAATCTCAGTTCACATGCTGTACATTACTATTTGATCAAGATTATGTTGGTAGCATGTCACTCCAAAAATTATATTTTTTATCGTTTACCTACTCGGGACGAGTAGGAACTAAGCTTGGGGATGCTGATACGTCTCAAACGTATCTATAATTTTTGATGTTTCATGCATGTTTTATACCAATTGTTACATGTTTTATATACACTTCATATAATTTTTATGCATTTTCTGGGACTAACCTATTAACAAGATGGCACAGTGCCAGTTCCTATTTTCTGTTGTCGTTTTGTTTCAGAAAAGCTAGTCAGGAAATATTCTCGGAATTGGACGAAAATCAACGAGGTGGCGTGCCGACGGGTCGTCTGGCGCCCTCGGGTGCCTCCTCGCGACGCCCTTTTGCCTATATATTCTCCTCCTCCTGAAAACCCTAAATACCCGAGCATTTTCGACGAAAAGTTCCGTCGTCGCTGCCGTCGTCAACCCTAGTTCGGGAGGGTTCTAAAGCTCTTCCCGGCACCCTGCCGGAGGAGAAGATCATCGCCGGAGGGCTCTACACCACCATGCCCGCCTCCGGACAGATGCGTAAGTAGTTCATCCTTGGACTACGGGTTGATAGCAGTAGCTAGATGGTTGTCTCTCCATTTTGTGCTATCATGTTTAGATCTTGTGTGCTGCCTAACATGATCAAGATCATCTTATTGTAATGCTACATGTTGTGTTTGTTGGGATCCGATGAATTGTGAAGTTATGATCAGGTTGTTTATCTATTTATCTACTGTTTTATTTATGTTCTTTCATGCTCTCCGATGCTGGCCAAGTAGATGATAGTGTCTCCAAGATGGAGTATTTATGCTAGATAGTGGGTTCATGCCTCCAGTAATCTAGGCTCGAGCGATAGAAACGACTAAGGTTGTGGATGTGCTGTTGCCACTAGGGAGAAAATAACTTTGCTTTGCTTATATGCCTCATGCATTGTTTACATTACACACCATGCTTAATGCAATTATCCGTTGCTTGCAACTTAATACTCGCGAGAGATACATATGTTATCTCGGGAGTGGATTATTAGTCATAGATGCAGCTGGTAAGCGGTCTATGTAAAATGTTGTAATGCCCGATAAATACTACGTTGAACATCTTGTCATAATATGCATTGTCATGCGTTTGCCATTTGTCAATTGCCCAACTGTAATTTGTTTACCCAACATGCATGCTATCTTTTATGGAGAGACACCACTAGTGAACTGTGGACCCCGGTCCATTCTTTTACACTGATAAAACCACCGTTTCCACCACGTTCTACAATCACTTGTTCACTGTTCTTTTTTGCATATATATTTATTCTCCACACCATATGTTTAATCCTTTGTATTCAGCAAGCCAGGAAGATTGACAACATTCCTGTTTCGTTGGGGCAAAGTACTTTGATTGTGTTGTGTGCAGGTCCGCGTCAACAGCATTTCAACGACGCTGTTGTTGACACCATGTTGAAGCTCTTCCACCTCCTACTGGTTCGATAACCTTGATATATTTCAAGGGAAAATTGTTGCTGCACTACTTCATACCTTTCTCTTGGGGTCTCCCAACGAGCGTGTGTTTTCACGTCATCAGCCGTCCAAAAGGCAGAGGAGCTCGGCATCGTCGTGCACGTCAACTGCACCAGCGGCCGGAGCGGGGACTCGTCGGAAGGAGCTCGGGGACGCGCGGCTCTTCGAGGCTACGGCTATAGCATCATTGAACCTCTGTGGAGCTCCAGGAACCTGCGAGGAGGCCGTGGCGACGCGGTCGAGTAGATCAAGCGACGACGACCTCAGGCAGAGTTGGGAAGGCGCCCACGGATTCGACAAAAGTTGCCGCCGGCGACCAAGGATTCGGCAACAATGGGTGATGGGTAGCAAGAAAGGCATGGTCTCGGAGACTGGCGAGGTCTAAGCCGTCGGAACGGAGGGTGACGCTGGCGGCGCCGCGCTCTGGACGCAGATCATGTTCTCGCGGTACATGGGAAAAGGGCCATGAAGAACCCCTTGACCGTGGCACGGAGTGCAACCGCCTCCTGGTCGTCGGCGAGCCGGCGAAGCAACACATCGGCGGAGGTGCTCGCTCGCACGGGCCTCTCCTTGGCCGAGCTTCAGGTGGAACGATGCTCACCCCCGCCGCGTTCCCTGCGTGCTGGAGCTCTCCCCCGAGCGCGGCGCCAATCCTCGATCTCGTCTTGATCGCTGGGAGACAGTGCCGGCCGGCGAAACACCGACGTCGACCCCAACCTGTGTCTCCCGTGCGACATCAAAGGTTGAAGACGAAGCAGACGAGAAGAATAATAAAAAGAGGGGAAAAAACAGTTCCGCCATTTTACATAACGTCCCTCCTCTTTGTTTTCGGACAAAAAACATGTAGTCCGACTCCACGTGGATAGAAAAACCGTGATAGGGCCGGTTCGTGACCAGTTCACTCATCTCGGACGAGTTGAGTGATGGGTTTTCACATTTTGCAAGTTGAGTGACCAATTCACTCATCTCATATAAGTTGAGTGACCACCAGTGCTTTTATCTCAAAAAAATATTAGATTTCAGACTTTCTAAAGATGATTTATTTGGGGGCAATTTTATTGATTTTAACAAGAAGAAATGTCTCATCTGCTCAGAGAAAGAAAGATAGATATATTGTACTACTTCTCCGATTAGGAGATTGGGCACGGTAGCTCCCACAAAGGCAAAGTCGATGATATGATCTAATACTTAAAAGATTAACATAATAATCTACGGCATTATCTCAAGTTGCAAAGAAATGAATTATAAAGACAGTTTATGACATGGTGTAGAGTAGAACATGCCATAATCTTTGTAATCTTTGTAACTCGCACGGCTTCCATCCTCTCTCATGGAGTCAAGACAGAAACAATCAAGAACGGTCGTACATGGCACAAAAATTGACTTTGTTGACCCTGAAACCGTGTAAGCAATCACACCACCAATAGCTGAGAGAGAAAACCGTGTTACCGCACTAATTGCATAGTGACACATATTTTGGCACTGACAACCCGCATCATCGGCATGCGAACAAACTTGTATCATCAAGCACTGGCGGAGGATGAAAAAAGATAGAAATAGGGCGAACTCTGAAAAGAGAGACGCAAACACTGAAACAGTGTTGCCTAGTACAATCGAAATATAAACAATATTTTAATATAAGTAAAGACCTACAAACATACCAAAGGTAGAGCTTTATTTTATTTTTTAGAAAATCATCTGTAATTTCGTTGCTCAAGAGTTTTGAGCCACGTGGACAAGCGGGCACTATGTGCCACCAATTTATTCCCTCCATTTCTCCACCAAAGTTAGGGGGAGTGTTATGAAATGTAGATTGAATTGAGCATAGATGTGGACAAAAAAAGGATGCCTTGGGCGTGATTTTGAATAATTTTAAGACAAATGAACATGTAGAAAAGAGTAACGAAGGACCGGACGGCCTAGCGCATTTCGAGCGTAAGGGATCCCCAAATCATGCTCACGAGCATGATTTGGTTTCACCGGTAATTAATGCAAGTTCCGCTAGATCCTCTCCCGCTCCGGGAAAACGGTGTCGTGTTGATAAACTACGCCACGGCCTAGATTAGGCCTGTGCCAATGCATCGTTTCTTAGCACAGTATCATAGGAGCATTAAAAATTTAATAGACAACTAGTACAATGCATTGTATCTTAGAAGTTGTATCTAAATTTAATGATTTGGCTCTCATGCATGCATATGATTGGGCTAGCAACATTTTTTGCCTGTGGCCACGTGCAAAGGTTGTATGTTAGCTAAGATACAACCTCACCCTCTCTCTTTATTTAATACTATACCACATAAGCAAAATACATATGAAACCATGCTAAGAGACTTGCATTGACATAGGCCTTAGACGGGGCTGAAGTTTAAGCCCATACCGATCGCGAGTGGATGGAGGCAGTAGGTGATGGCGGGCAATGATTACGACGGCCGACCTGCGGCCCGACAGGCCGACTCGTGTACCCCCGAACTGGGGGACCTGCCGGCGATTCTCCCGCACGCCTGGCCACGTGGCCCGACGGGGCCCGGCCTCTTTCCTGCCGCGTGGGCCAGTCCACCAAGGCCGAAACGCTCAGGAATTTTGACACGACGAGTCGGGTCAAAGCTGTATGCGTCCTTCCCTTGCTGCGCTGGTGACCTCCGGCCTCCGGTGTGGCCGATGTCTGTCCACACAGTCACAGTACCTTGCCCATCCATGCCTAGAGCACTTGTTGACCAGTGGTCTCCGTTCAGTAGGAAGAGAAAATCTGAACTAGACGCTCGAGTCAAATCGACAATCAACCAATATCAGTATACGTTGTAATCCCGGTCAAAGCAGAAAAAACCCCATAACGTCTCATACAGTGTGAGAGTAATAGTTTCTGGGCAGACAAAGTACATCACCCTGCCGCTACTGGTGTTGGCGTTGCTCTCCCATAAGATTTTCAGTTTTATCTCTCTACTACATCTCTCTCTCTCCAGTAGTGGATCGAGTACTACGATTGCCACGTCGTAGCAGTGGCAAACCCCGCCCCCTTTATATAACGTCTGCCCAGGCTTCTACTCCTTTTCAATCTGTCTTTGTCTTGGCCTTTGCTTCCTCCTCTCTTCAAGTCTTCATCCTTACCCTTCCCTTCCAGCACTGGCTTGTCGCCTCTCTCTCTCATGGGGGCCACTTCTCCTTCAGGCCTCGAGCTCACCATGGCTGTCCCCGGACTCAGCTCCTCCTCTGGCTCAGGTAAGCTCACTCACGAGACCATCCACCGGTTGTTATCGTTTCTCCCTCCCACAACTGCAAGTATGCTTGCTTCCGTCCACTGTAAAAGTTGGACCGCGTATGCTCTCAGTTCATGGCTTCAAACCTTGCACAGCAGCGTAGATATGACCATTTCGTTTTCACTTGCATGTTTAATATTAGTAATCAGCTGGCTGTGTAGGGTGTAACTCTGTAAAATCTAATGTGCTGTCTGTGTAGGGTGTAACTCTGTAAAATCTAATGTGCTGTCCTTGGTAGAGGGGTTTGTGACCAACAACAGCACCAACGGTAACGGGAACATGAGGGACCTGGACATGAACCAGCCGGCGAGCGGCGGCGAGGAGGAGGATTTCCTGATGGGCAGCGTGGAGGAGGACGAGGAGGAGAGGGGCGCCGGCGGGCCGCACCGCCCCAAGAAGCTCCGCCTCTCCAAGGAGCAGTCCCGCCTCCTGGAGGAGAGCTTCCGCCTCAACCACACCCTCTCGCCGGTCAGTACACGCCTGCTCTACTTACGACTCTTGTTCACTCCTTCAATGTCGTCTGCTTACTACTCCACTTAAGATCGGCGTTTGCATGTGTGTGTGCCACTGCCTGTGCAAATCCAAAAAAGATTGGCATGTACTAGTACACGTACGTAATACTGTAGTAGCCATTAATACGTACAGTACGTGCACAAGAGATATCGTTCATTGAAGTTTGAACTGTTCGTCATACGGATGAATCTTGAACTGGATTCGTTTCCGTGTGGCGCTACTCTGCTTGACATTGAAGAGCATGATTTAAATCCTGCGACGAGTTCGGACAACCACCGATTCCTTTAAAATTGCACTGCTCCATCTTTCATTATCCATGGGAAATCAAGATGACGAAGGAGAGTTGTACCAGCCAGTACTCGGTACTTTCATGGTGCACACTGCACAGCTTGAAGAAGCGATGAGAGATCCTGATTGTTTCGTGCGGTACATGGTGCATATAAGTCTACTAGTAGAGACTGTAGATCATAACGTTGGTCTTAATTAGGCAGTGGTACGGTATGCATATCGTCGAGGTACAGTACAGCGAGTTATGAACTATATTTAGTGCCAGCTGAGCTGCCACGGTAATGCAGTTACTCCACATAGACTGTACTTGTTTTGTTTGACTACTCCTATTTACTTGTGTGTCTCCTTGCAATATGGATAGTGAAGTTCTGCTAATTTCGTCGGCTTGCAGCAAATTTTATTTAATGTGTTGGAAAATGGAACTGTTGCAGAAGCAAAAGGAGGCCTTGGCGATCAAACTGAAGCTGCGGCCCAGGCAGGTGGAGGTCTGGTTCCAGAACCGCAGGGCAAGGTAAAGATAGGAATCATCCATCAACTTCTATTGATTTTCATCACCCCTATACGCTTGTTCACGAGCTTGCGCGGTCAAGCCTCACGTGCACTCTGGGAGCTTCATCCTTAGCATCCTACCCTCGTCTACGGTTATGAGTTTTTAGCAATTAAGCCTAAAAAATGAGTTTGTTGGCTTAATCTAGTTTTAGTAGAGTAATGGTTTTTCTAGGAAGCGTGTAAGGGTACTACCAATTAATCCATTCAAGTAGGAAGACTGTGATGTTCAATAGGTTCATTAGTTAATGAAACCGAGACAATCAGGCAAATGGGACAAATTTGGAGGACCTCCAAATTCCTTATGTTAATACTTGGTGCATTCAAGTTCCAAGTTCCTTATGTTAATACTTGGTGCATTCAAGTTCCAAGTTCCTTATATGTTAATCTACTTCTTGTCTAGTCCTTGATCGATCAATCATCAGTCAAATTAGTGATAGTTAGAGGCTAATTGGCGCTGGAAAGTAGCTCACTAAGCAACTTCATTCAACAAATACTCCACGTCCACGGTTACGCTAGCTACTTAAACTGCTGCCTAGCTTGGCTGTCCATGCTACATCGAGCTCGTAAGGAGATTAAACTTATAAGAACATTACTGCACTTACAGGCTCATCTACAGTTTGTTTCAGCACCGCCGCTAGTCAGGCAAAGGAAACATGATTGGAGATCAATGCCCAAATTATGCAACTGAAATTACTTACTCACAACATAATCATGCATCCATCCCTGAATTAAGGTTACATGCATGGATCATTGGCTATCCATCTTGAAACTTGTACTGCATCGTGCGGGACAAGATCAACTAGGGTCTAGGTAGACTGTCTAGCTTGATAAAATAAGGCGGCTGCATCAATTACTCCATGATACACCTAGTATTAGTTGAGTATTTAGATTACTCGTTCGGGGGCACGTGGACTAATTAATCAGCACGTGCAAGCTAAGCAAACTGCTACAAGTTGCACCGTAGATCAACGGGTCTCGTGAAGACGAAAGAGTGGAGTAATCCGAGTGCCCGTACGGTCGTCCATCTTATTGCGTCAAAGTCATTGGCCTTCGCTCTACGTCGACATGACAACAGTATTGGAATGGGCGCCTAATTAAGTTTCATACTCTAGTTCACGCTATTTTAAGCTCCTACAGTTAGCTATGCATTTGGTTGCGTTTTGTTCCGTGTGCTCGTCAATTATAAGGAGTTACTAGGAGTACTGCTACTTTTAACCATGTTGTCATGATATATTGACTACAAGTTGAGCTGTTCTAAGCTGAATTGAACTACGTATGTGTGCAGGACGAAGCTGAAGCATACCGAGATGGAGTGCGAGTACCTGAAACGCTGCTTCGGCTCGTTGACGGAGGAGAACCGCCGACTGCAGCGGGAGGTGGAAGAGCTGAGGGCAATGCGTGTGCGCCGCCGACCGTGCTCTCGCCGCACACGCGGCAGCCGCTCCCGGCATCTGCGCTCACCATGTGCCCGCGCTGCGAGCGCATCACCGCCGCGACTAGCCCACGGGTTATCCGCCCGGCCGCCTCGCCGTTTCATCCATGCCGCCCGTCCCCGGCATTTTAGGCTTTCGTTAGGGTTCAAGATTAACATACCGTTGAGCTAGAGTTGCTAGTGCCTGTGTAGGATGCATGATCTTGAAGACTTGTGTAAATGGAAGCGGGAAGGAAATGGAAAAAGCGTAAGGGGCTTGTGTGGCGTTTGGAGGCGGACCATAGCCCGTTCCATGGACGAAAAGTTTCTAATTCAATGGTAGTTTCCGTAGGTCAGTTGGTCTTTTAGGATCGTGTGCTGTTATCTGGAGAGAAAAAAAATGCATTGTATTGGTTAGAAAATGGATGGGTTGTCATGTTGTTGTCTTACTTCAAACATGTCTACTCTAGCACATACTGCAAAGCAAACGTTCTCGTGGACCAAAAGGCTCAAGATAAATAGGCCTTCGCTCGATTATTCGGGGAGCTGTATGACGCTTATAGTGTGCAAAAACTTGCCGATCGACTCCCGAAGCATTTTGTAGCATTTGTTACTTGGCCGCATCTAATGCGGACAATCTGCAGGATATTTTCTTTTTATCTGTATTGTTTTCTTATTTTCTCTTCTTTCTTTGTTTCTAATTCTGTTTTTATTTTCTATCTTGTGTTTCTTCTTATAATATCCTTATTTATATGTCATTGTGGGTGGCAAACATGTCCTGGTTGCGAATGTGTTAATGTCTTTGAATATTGAGTTTCGGAAGGCTCTCACGGGAGACAAATGGATATCCTGGCTGCACATTATCGATGGAGCTAGATGTTTTAAATGGAATTTGACTCCATCATGAGTATTCTAATTTTATCTATGTATGCTAACATGAAGGATGTCCATACGGTATTCTTACGGAAACACATTCGGAAACTTAAGGTACCATTGAAAATTGAATTTTATATGTGATTTCTAAATAGAAATATTCTGCTAACCAAAGTGTAAAAGAAAGTGAAAGAAATATTCTGCTAACCAACAAAATTTTGCTAACACTTTAAACTTGTACGCTTTGAACTATACTTTTGGAAGTGAAAAGTATTGTTTAGCCCTGGGCTAACTTTAAAAGTTGTTGGTCTCACACATTGTACAAGAATAAAATATTGTTGGTCCCACACATTATACAAGAATTTCTCCAATATCTAACCTCCCTACGATTTGAGCTCCTTGGTTGAACCACGTGTCAACATGTTATTGGTCTTTGCTATGCACATTCGTGTCTACCGGATTGAGTTCAAAGTAATATTATTCGTCCGTTCAGATAGACACAAAATTTAGTGATGATTTCTTTAACTTTCACACACAAATTTATGAGCCCCCCGTCTCTTAGAGCATCTCCAATAGCTTTAGCATCTACCTAACTTTTAGGATATTTGAGGCCAAAAAACATTACTCCAATAGTTGTCATTGATGTAAATTTTGTCTAAATTTATTTTGCGCGGTCTAAAAACTAAAACCAAGTGCTGCAAAATACAACAGTTGGGTTGTTGCTATATAAAAAAGAGGTCAACGTGGGTACGCCAACTGCCAATTGTAAGTTTCATGTCGGCCTCCCGCCTCTTCTCCCATCGATTGGACTGAAACATGGCAGCTCCACCACAACTCTTAGCGATTCGGCCACGAATTCACCACCACTGCTTGAGGTCTCGGTGTCTTGCCGTTTTATGGAACCTGATCTCAGGTTTAGTTTAGTAGTACGCCTCTTACTGTGAGCTCTGCCTCTGCTGTAGATTAATGTGTTGAACTGGTTCGGGTTAGTCCTGTCCTCTAAACATCATGGGTGTGTATATATGTGTGACGACGTCTGCACTCTTGTTTTGTGGAACTCTCGTATCAATCTGTATCTGACCCGATCACTGTTGTTCTTTTTTTCCAAATGCCTCCCCTCGATTGATGAGAGCCAGATTCCGTTATGAGGCATTAACGAAACAACATCTGAAAGCATCAACGTACAAACGTAAAAGAACTGGTGAATACTAAATCAAATGGATCGAAAGACCAAAAAATAGAAGTGCTGACGTCGTGTATCGTTTTACACGGCTGCCAACCTAAAAGCCCAAATCAGAACCAGACCAAGCCACACTCGTGTATCCAATCACCAGTAAAACAACAGCAGCACAGCTTCGGCAACATTCTAGTTTTCATGGCCGGAACTTTCACGCCCAGCCGTTCCCACATGGCAAAGTAACCGTTTTTATCACCAGCAGTATTCCAGAACCAAACCAGATCTCCTCCCCTCTAGTAGACATATTGATCTTCACCACTCGTTTACATCATTCCTCTATTGCCCTAGAAGAACCCCTAGCATCAACTCGAGTATTTGCCTCTTCCTTAATTTTGTATATCGTCACCGACGTGACATTTCGTTGACATTAAAAAGTATTTTATGCAGTGCACCAAAATGCCGCAATAGCGACGGGTGGATGAATCGAGAGATTCGTGAAAGGGGATAGTTTGATTTCCATGTTTAAATGCAAATAACGAATTAAGGTAGTTCAATGATAATTATGTCAACAACATAAGAGAAAAAAGAAGTGGAAAAACATTACACTGAGCTCCCCGATGCTTCTTGATAAATTATCAAGACACGACACTCCTTAAGGTAACTTGTGGAGGGAGGACGATCAAAATTGTCTCTTGTATACACTGTCACCGAAATATACTTACGTTTTTCAAACGCCAAATAACAAAGTATGGAGCTCTATATTATTAATGTAAACACAAATTTCCAAACAGCACATGGTTTGCAACCGTGTAAATCTAAACTGTCCTTAGAAAATAACTCTAGTTTATCGGCACGACGGTCGGTCATAGAAAGATCTATACGTTCATGGCACTCGACAGGAGTCCGTCGTCGTCGCCATCCTCCGGTGCGGCAGGTTAGACGACACCTGCACCATTGAGAATTGACACGCCATGTGCCCGCCTCTGCCACACGATCCGCAACCCTCAGCAGCAGATCTGGCCGAAGAGGACACTGAAATGACATACGGCGGACCTCCAGCAAAACAGATCTGCCACACGCTTCTTCTTCGTTATCGCCTGTCGGCCCACCTCTTACCCAGCGAGACGAAATCTGAATCAAATCCAAAAAATATCCAACAATCCAAAAGTAAAGAGAAAATAAATTAGTTATTTCAATAAGAGAGAAAAGGGCCCAGGACTTTAATTCGTTGCCCAGGCGAATCTCATTCAATCGTTTACTCATGGAATGAGTCCGTTGGAAAGCGGAGTAGAGTAGGAGCCACAAGGGCTCAATGTAGCCTGAGCTCCCAACGGGACTTCAGTCTAATTAGTTTGTACTAGCTGAATGCCCGTGCGTTGCTACGGATGTATTATGTATAAACTTTCATCTCAGGCTTATGTTTACCTCATCTTCCAATAAGAGAAATGATATGTTCCTCGTATATCCCACTCCACCTCGTTTTCATGTCGCCCTCAGAACAATCCTGGCATTCAACACACATATACCTACATCTCATGTCATTTCTTAATACATGGAGCAAAAAAAATCTCCCGATGTACTTCAAAGGTTCATTACTTCTCGACTTTTAGTCGCGACAATTAATCCTGGAACGGCCGGATGTGGCCTGGCATGATCAAGACCTTTTTAGTCAACATATGTCACAACAATATATTAACGGCAATAAGCTAAAGTTTAGAAAAAAATACAAGGCACAATATTCCATACACCAAGAATGCATATTATCCCAAAGAAAGTAACAATGGGTAGGAAATCCTTAATTTAACATAATATCGTTTCTTTATATTGCAGATGCCTTAGCAATAAAATTCTCTAGCATAAAATTGAAACAACGGATACCATTACAAGAAAAGGCATTGCTCAGTGCATACAGAAGATAAATTTAGGTAGATCTCTCATAAACTGTAACATAATTCCATGAACTGGGTCTATTGGATATTATTGCAGCTGTGAGGGATGTCGATTGGGAATAACCCCAGTACCTGAATGCTTGCGGAAATGCAGCAAAAATGAAAAGCACTTTACCTGGTTGGAAGCTACAAAAGAAATACATATGATTTCACATAGTGAAACTGTAATTTATGTAGTTTTACCAATCTGTAATGTATCATGGAAAAAAATATTATACTCACATAGTGAATCTCATTCAATCTGTAATGTAAGAAAAAAAATGATCAGGTAGTTTGTTCAATGGTGAATCAATGTCTTGGCTGACGCCAGCAGCAGGTGGAGTGGGCTGGTGGGCGGCTGGGCGCACGAACTTGCTGGTGCCACAGTTTGACAGATGCTGTATCAGAGGGACGGGCTGCTGTTGAAACGGCTGGTACATGGGGGGAGCCATCGGCATCAGCGGCGGGTACAGCATCTGCTGTGGAGGTGGCATCATGTACGCCGGAGGTCCAGGCTGCCGTGACTGGTTCTGCAGCGCCGGAACGGAGGAACGCCCGGCTGCGGTCTAGGGTTCTGCCCTAGACCGCAGCCGGGCGTTTCCTCCGTTCCGGCAGGGTGTTGGTGGAGCGAAGAAACTGTCGGCCCAATGGAAACCAGGGTACCATGGGCCGGCCTGCCACAGCCCTCAACGCTCCGCAGGAAATTCTACTAAGGACCAGGTTTTCAGCCTGAAGAGCCTCGCGAGGGATTTCTCCCTCGCGAGGGTTTCTTTGCTCGACTGAGCATTTCTGCTAAGGCCAGACGATCGGCCTAGGAGGACTCGAGGGAACCTCTGCCTCGGGAAGGCCTCTCCTAGAAGATCATCAGGCCCTGGCGCGCCTCCGCGCCACACTCGGAGGTTTTCCCTCGCGAGGAGTCAACGGCTACAAAGTCTCGGCGAGGCTCCAGGCCCTCGCGGGGTTCCTTCGAGTGGAAGCAAGCTCCTGCGCCGCTGCAGAGCGCACATGGGCTCTGCGCCCGCCGCAGAGTGACGCGCGCCCTGCGCGCGATGACGAAGACGCCGCAGTTGCCATTCTCGTGTATAAAGCGGTCAAAGGAGCTGGGAAGCAAAGCGGACTCCAAGACATGCCAATTTGGTGATAAAGCGGCCGGCCGCCGCTACGCTCCAACTGCGACGTCACCGTGGGGTACGCCCCAAAGCTCTACAGCGCCAGCCCACCGTCCTGGTTGGACGGTGGCTTTTTCTGCCAAGACGACGTGCTCTCTGCCATGGACCGCGTCCATGGACGCCCCCGACGCTGTGCGCTGTGCTCCAACTCGGCGACATTGTGGTATCCCTTCCCGCCGGAGTTTTTCGGGGAAGAGGACCAAGCCCAGTATATAAGGAGCCAGTGTACGACCTAGGAGGGGGATCCCGCATTCACCAACTCATTCCACAACCAAGCAGCTACGTCTGAGGAAGAAGACGGAGCTCATTCCACCATAGTCCACCATAGCCACAACTGTGCCCTCGGCAAGCACCCTTGTACTGTGAACCTCTCCAAGCAGTGCAATACATCTTAGCAGGACGTAGGGCTTTTACACCTCACGGTGGGCCTGAACCTGGGTAGCGGCTCGTGTTTCCTCTCTGTCGTGATGTTCCTCACCGAGCTCGACGAGCATCGTCGCCGAGGTTGTTGAGGATTTGTTTGACGTTGTGTTCAGCCCCTTACTCGTTTCCTGGCTTCTGAGAGACACCCCTAGTTCCTGGGACTAGTCTCCGACATTTGGCGCGCCAGGTAGGGGGCTGAGGCACGTCTTCAACTTCTTCCACCTCTCCACGCCATGGACACGCGAGCTGCGCGTCTTGCGCGACGGACGTCCGGCAGGGCCAACACCGAGCCCGCCGCCAACCACAACCCGCGTGGTCGTCCACGCGCCAACCGCGCTTCAGAGCGCAACGCCGAGCCGCGCGTCGAACATCCTGAGGATGACGGTGGCAACCACAGCGGCAACGACGGCGGCATCGACGGCGAGGACGAGGGAGCTTCCTCCCTGCACCCATCCAGGCGCGAGAGCGCCTCCACGATGGCTCGAGCGGCGCCCAGTCCAGCCACCGCGCTACTGATGGCGCAAGAGCTGCTACGCTACCGTCCCACGCAGGCGGGCCACGACAACTGGCTTCGGGCGTCTCGAGGAGCTCATCAACGCCGCCACTACTGCACACCAGCGCCCTCTCGCTCGCTGGTGCGCCACTCCGGACGCGAGGGGAACATAGCGCACGGCGCTCCTCCCCCCTCCGCCTCCGCCACCTCCCCCAGCTGCAGCTCCGGCAGCAAACCACCGCGCCGCGTCGCACGCATCCTCGCCGCACGACTGCCAGATTGTGCAGCGGATGCCCGCGTGGAGATCGAGCGCCAGAGGGACCGCCACAACCGCGTCGTGCAGAGATCGCCGCTGCAGGTCGCCAGAACCGCGGCGTACTCGCTGGTGGCGCTGTGACATACGCCACGGGCTGCACCGCCTTCACCCGCAACCTGCGCCGCGTCGTCTGGCCCGTGAAGTTCAAGCCAGACCTCCCTCCACGCTACGACGGCAGGACCAAGCCTCTGGAGTTCCTGCAGCTCTACACCGTCTCCATCCAGGCTGCAGGAGGCGACGACAAGGTGATGGCCAACTGGCTCTCCATGGCGCTCAAGGACTCTGCGCTCTCGTGGCTCATGAACCTCCCCGAGAACACCATCGACACGTGGGAGGACCTCTGCAAGGTCTTCGTCGCCAACTTCGAGGGCACCTACGAGCGCGCGCTCACCTACAACGACCTTCGCGCGGTGCGCCAGAAGCCAGACGAGACCCTCCGCAGATACATCCAGCGTTCAGCCAGGTCCGCAACAAGATTCCGAACATCCCGGACTCGCACGTCATCTCCGCCTTCAGGGAGGGCGTCACGAACCACAGGATGCTCGAGAAGCTCGGCATCCACGACACCCTCTCCTCTGTGGTGAAGCTCTTTGATCTGGCTGACAAGTGCGCCAAGGCTGAAGAGGGCCTCCTCTTCGTCAAGAAGGAAGTGGAGGACGACCCTCCTGAGGGGTCCAGGAGCAAGAAGAAGCCCGCCGAGAAGCGCAAGACCACCGCCATCCTCGCGGCAGAGCCTGACGCAAAGCAACCTCGCGAGGCCTCTCCGGCGGCTGAAGAGAAAAAGGCGGACAATCGCCCGTACTGCATCTACCACAACAGGCACAACCACGCAACTGAGGACTGCTGGGAGCTCAAGCAGCTCAGCAAGGAGCGCGAGAAGAACCAGGGCCGCGGCGGCCGTGGCGGAGGCCGTGGTGGTCGCGGAGGTGGACGCCACAACTTCCAGCAGAGGGCTCGGGGGAACAACGCTGGGCAAAACGGCAACCTCCCCGACGAGAACCCTGGGGGCTACCAGGCCCCTCAGGGGGCAATAGCCTGCATCCTCGGCGGGTCCCAGGCGCCCAAGTCCAACAACCACTTCAAGCAATTCTCTCGCGAGGTCAACGCAGCGCTTCCGGGCTTGAGGCTTCCCAGCCCCTCAAGTGGTCGCAGTACACCATCGCCTTCGACTCCAAGGACCACCCCAAGTCGACCAAGGCTGTAGGCACCATCCCTCTGGTGTGCACTCCCATCATCAACAACATCGCCGTCGCCAAGACACTCATAATGGGGGTGCGGGCTTGAACGTCATCTCTGTCGAGACCTTCGAGCAGCTTCAAGTGCCCTACGAGTGGCTTATACCCTCTAGGCCCTTCACGGGGGTGACAAGTGGCTCCACCACACCTCCGGGGCAGGTGAGGCTCGCGGTCACCTTCGGCACGCCGCAGAACTACCGTACCGAGCAGATCGACTTCGACGTCGCACATATTGGTCTGCCCTACAACGCCATCCTCGGCTACCCCCGCCCTCGCGAAGTTCATGGCCGTCACTCACCATGCGTACAACATCGTCAAGCTTCCAGGCAGCGGCGGCACCATCGCCATCCACGGTCAAGTCCAGGACGCAATGCGCTCTGTCGAGACCGCCTACAAGGCCGCTGCCGTGGCATTCCCCGCTGATGAGGACACGGAGCCCCTCGAGAGGCCGGCGAAGAAGAAGCAGCTATTCTCACAGGAGCAGGCAGCCACGAAGAAGGTGTCATTGGACGCCAGCGGCTCGGGGGCTAGCGTCACCATAGGCGCTGGCTTGCCTCCCAAATAGGAAAGCGCGCTCGTCGCCTTCCTCAGGGCAAACTCTGACATGTTCGCATGGACACCGTCAGAGATGTCCGGAGTACCGAGGGAGGTGATCGAGCACCACTTAGCCGTATGTCCAAACGCATGCCCCGTGAAGCAGAAAGCACGGCGCCAGGCGCCAGAGAAGCAAGAGTTCATCATCAAGGAAGTAGAGAAGTTGAAAGAAGCACACATAATCAGGGAAGTTCCACACCCCACATGGCTCTCCAACACGGTGGTCGTTCCCAAGCACACCGGGGTGGCAGGCTCTGCATCGACTACACCGACCTCAACAAGGCCTGCCCCAAGGACCCGTACCCCATGCCTCGGATAGACCAGATCGTGGACTCCACCGCCGGCTGCGACCTCCTCTGTTTTCTAGATGCCTTCTCAGGCTACCACCAGATCAACATGGCGAAGGAGGATGAGGAGAATACAGCATTCCTCACCCCTTGTGGTGTGTATTGCTACGTCTGCATGCCCTTTGGCTTGAAGAACGCCGGCGCCACCTTTCAGAGGCTCATGAGGAAGGCCTTGGGGGCTCAGATGGGAAGAAACGCAGAGGCCTACGTCGATGACATCGTGGTCAAGACTCACGAAGAGCACAACCTCATGGAGGACCATCCTGCACTGAGGCTCCAGACCATCCCCCCTCCTGGCCTTTTGCGGTCTGGGGGCTGGTGTAACACCCCGGCCCACCCCCGGACCGGGCCTGTTACCCCTTGCAGCTCTCTAGGATCTCTAGACTGGCCCCACAGATCAACATTGGTCTTTTCTGCGCACTTTGTCCTCACTCGTGCGCACCCGGGAATCACTTCCCGGTCGGTCACCCATCCTTGGAGTGCTCCGGGCCAAGCACGCTTAACCTCGGAGTTCCTTCCAGATGAGCTTCCGGAAAAGAAGTTGCAACTTGTGATATGAGTATTCTATCAATCCTATTAAGCCCTGAGCCAGGATCTCACAGCTGGACATCTTGGGACCTTTCCCACGCTCCAGCGGGGGCTACCGCTACCTCTACGTCGCCATCGACAAGTTCACCAAATGGGCGGAGGTTGAAGCGGTGCGCACCATCCCGGCGAGATCAGCGGTGAAATTCATCAGAGGCCTGGCCTGTCGCTTCGGCGTGCCAAATCGCATCATCACCGACAACGGCTCACAGTACACAGCGGCATCTTCAGGGCCTACTGCGAGAGTCTTGGCACACGGCTCTGCTTCGTCTCGGTGGCTCATCCACGAAGCAACGGGCAGGCTGAGCGGGCGAACGCAGAAGTGCTCAAAGGCCTCAAGACAAGAAGCTTCAATCGCCTCAAGGCCCACGGCAAGAACTGGATCGAAGAGCTCCCCTCCGTGCTCTGGTCCATCCGCACCACCGCCACGAAGCCCACTGGAGAAACGCCGTTCGCTCTCGTCTATGGCGATGAAGCAGTCCTCCCCACCGAGATCAAGCATGGCTCCCCACGGATCCTTGCTTTCAACGAGGACAACCAAGAGGAGCTCCACAACGACGACTTGCTGCTGCTCGATGGACTACGCCGCCGTGCCGCCCTCCGCGCGGCGAAGTACCAGCAAGACCTGCGCCGCTACCACAGCCGCCACATACGGCCGCGCACCCTCGAGACAGGTGATCTCGTCCTCAGAGAATCCTCTCCAGAGAGGGCCTCCACAAGCTCTCACCCATGTGGGAAGGCCCCTACAGGGTCGCGCACATCGCCAGGCCCGGCGCGGTACGGCTCAAGACGGAAGACGGCGATTGTCGTGGGGTCACTCTTCGACTACCCCACGGTGGGGATACCTGGGTCACGCCAAGCCTATCAGCCTTATGACGAAGGCCCAAGAAGGACGACGTGCAGCCCAAGATAGTCGACGTTAGGTCATGTGACTCCAGCCATGCTTGTAAGCGCCATCGGCACCGTTCACCTGAGACCTAGCCTACCATATAAAGGCTAGGAGGGTCCTTCGTCTAGGGTACGCTCATAGCCGCCACCACAAACCCTAGCGAGATTGCCATCTCGCCATTGTAGCCACAACTCGCCATTCAATACCAGACAAGCAGGAAGTAGGGTGTTATCCTCCGGGAGCCTGAACCTGGGTAAACGCCTTGCTTGTCAGCCGTCGTGATCACCAGCGCTCATCTCTCTCCCCTTCAATCAACCCGGGGTACACAACCCAGGGATTTGCCGAGTCCACACCTCGTCAATTGGCGCCGTCTGTGGGAAAGAACGAGCGCTGGAACCATGGTCGCACCGGCTCCATCGACTTTGAAGACCGACGTCTGCATCACCAAGGAGCCAATCTGCTTCGGCTCCTTCGAGTACACCTTCCACCCGCCGGCCCACCGCTCGGTGTACGCCGATCTGCACGTAGGTATGTGCCTCACCTTCGGTACCATGCACTACTTCGTAGACAGCTGTGGAGTACTCAGATCCACGGCGATCGCGCCGCCCGCGGTGGTGGCACCCGCATCTGCCGCGGCTGCCCCAACCACGCCCCCACCCGCTGCGAAGATCGCATCTGCTGCGACTGCGACGACAGCATCTTCGACTGCAGCAAGGATCGCGCCCACCGCGACCACACCACCCGCGTCTCCAGCTGTCAAGGAGATCGCATCGGCTACGACTACATCGACCACCTCGACGGCCACCGCGCAGATCGAGTCGACTTCGACTACCTCGATCGCGTCGCTGGCAAGGCCAAGGTCTGCATCAACTTCGACTACGTCGACCACACCTTCGCGCGCAACGAAGGTCGCGCCGTTCTCATCCACGCCACTCGCGTCTCCATCGACTTACAAGATCGTCAACAAGCCAATCGCGCCCACGTCGACGACAGCGACATCACTCCTCACGTCCGCGGCGAAGATCGCGAAACTCCAGGGAAGGAGCCTCGGCGGCGACTGTGGTGTCCACCACGTCGCACCCATTTTCAGCTCCGAGCACGGCTCGGACGAAGGAAGCAGCAGTGGCAGCACCCGTCCCACTGCCCAGATCTACCCCGCGCAAGTCTTCATGATCGGCCAGAGGCCGCAGGGCAACGACGACGAACCCGCATACCCACTGGAGGTGGTCATGCCGGACCAGGTGACGCGACTCACCATCACCCGCGACATGGCAATCAAAGCCCTGAAGCACGTCGAGGACGGCACGTACCCCCCACCGGATGCACCCCGGGAGGACCTTATGGCGGTCCAGTACCTGCTACGGAAGGAAGGCGAACGACTCCGCGCAGAGAAGGCCGAGCTCCTCCGACGCAAGGAGGAGGCTGACGCGTCGAGCGCCAGGAGGGCCGCTTACTCGTTCACTGCCTCAACAGAGGTCTCACAAGGAGCAAGGCGCCACAGAGCCCGCGTGCCCCTGATGACGGAGGCCGACCGCGCTAGAGTCACCCGCAACCTCGAGTCATCATACATAGAAGACGCAGACGGGATACCCGTCCCCAAGACACCCGGAGCCGCACTCATGGCAGTCGAAACATACCTGCGGCTGACACAGCCGCCTGAGGGCGACTCGCGCGCTCTCCTCCACAAGCAGCAGATCATGTCTATCAAGGCACTCGAAGACGCACTGATAAACAAGGCGCCGACAGAAAAAGCGCGAGAAGATCGAGATCGCCGCGACCACGAGCCCGCAGCACTCGCAGCCCCGGCGGCAAGACAACTGCGACAACCGCAGCCAGGTGAAGACCTCCGCAACGTCATCACACAAAGGACGGTAGACCGCAGCCGCACCCAGCGGCCGGTCAGCACGTCCAACTTCGACTACGACCGCAACGACGGCGACTACGAGCCGTGCGGCGCCGCATGCTTCAGCTTCAACATACGCGACACAAGAATGCCCAAGGGCTTCAAGCTCACGGCAGAAGCAGTCAAGTACGACGGGAAGCAGGACCCGAGACTCTGGCTAGAAGACTACCTCATAGCCTGCAGCTGCCAGGGCGGTACTTCGACTACGGCCATGCAGTACATCCAGCTGATGCTCACGGGCTCTGCACGCGGGTGGCTCAACACTCAACCCAAGAACGCCTTCAGGACGTGGGACGAGTTCGCGGAGGCCTTCGTTAAATCCTTCCTGGGGACGTACTCGAGACCGACGACGTTCGTCGAGCTACAAGCATGCAAGCAAGGACGAGACGAGCCGCTCCGGTCATACATCCAGCGTTGGACCTGCTCCGCAACACCATGGAGACCGCCTCGGAGGACCGAGTGATGGATGCCTTCATGCACGGCGTCTCCCGCCGCGACCTCCGCGAGGAGTTTGGTAGGCTCCGGCCGAAAAACATGATCGAGGTCATGAAGATAGCAAACCAGTGGGCAGACGGAGAGGACTCGGTCCGCAATAGTTCACACTACTCCCCGAAGGACGAAGCCGGACCAAGCAACTGGCGAGAAGGACGCCACAAGAAGAAGCCGCGTTACAACGGCAACGACTCAATCGAGCTAGTAGCGGCGGGATTCCAAACCCCCCGTGAGGATGAAGCGCGCGACAGCAGTCGCCAATACAGCCATGCACAGTACAGTCGAAGCGGCGGTGACCAGAGTCGCCAATACAGCCAGGGGCAGTACAACCGAAGCGGCGGCAGCAGCTACCGCAGCGACGGAGGCCATAAACGCGAGTGGCAGAAACGCACACTAAGCCCAGCGGAAGAGCTGGAACAACCCTGCAGGCACCACATGTTCAGGAACCCGGAAACGGGCAAGTGGGGATCCAACCACCTGTTGAAGGACTGTCGAAAGGCACGCAAAATATACGAAGCCATGCAGAAGATAGTCACTCCAGCACCCGCAGCGCAGCCAGCCGCGCAGCTGGCCATCCAGGCAGCACCCGCACCCGCAGTCGCTAATCCAGCACAGGCGGCGGGAGCCTTTCTGCAGCAGCAGCAACAGCCGCAGCAAGATGCCCCACCGGTGATCCAGGACGCATATCCAGCGGCACGCGGACAACTCAACATGATACAGAAGGGGCGCCCCTCAAACAGGACCCAGAAGATCATCACTCGCCAAGTTTTCCAGGCCATCACCTGTCCACCTGCAGTACCCGACTACCTGAGAGGGTCAGAGACACCAATCACTTCTCCAGAGCAGATCACCCGCCTGCAGTACCACGACCCGGGCACGCCGCTCTGGTAGTCGAAGCTCTGATCGGAGATTACACCCTGAAAAAGGTGTTCATGGACGGAGGCAGCGGCATTAACATCATCTTTGCCGACACCCTCAGAAGGATAAACAGGCCAACGACGGACTTGGCGGCATCAGAGACCACCTTCCATGGCATAGTACCAGGGCAAGCAGTCACGCCCATGGGAACGATCACACTCGACGTCATCTTCGGCACACCCGAAAACTTCAAGAGGGAGTCGATCGACTTCGAGGTAGTCGACTGGAAGTCGCAGTACCACGCGATACTCGGGCGCCCAACCTTTGCCAGATTCATGGCGGTACCTCACTACGCCTACCTCATGCTCAAGATGCCTGGCCCAAGGGCGTCATCACGGTGCACGGCGACTTCGACCGCTCCAACAGCTGCGACCGCGAGTTCAGCAAGATCTCCGAGTTCTTCGGAATGGAAGAGCACTTCGAGGCGATGGCAGTCGACAACGACAAAACCATCTTCCCGCCACGCAAGAAGCAAGCCAAGGACGCGCCTTCAACACGACTGACGACACGACAACTCATCAGGTCCACCCGACGGACGCAAACAAGACAGTCAAAGTGTCGTCGAGCTGCCTATCGCATAGGAAAGCGCGCTCGTCGAGTTTCTACGTGAGAACTGGGAGATCTTCGCCTGGCAACCTTCTGACATGCCAGGCATACCCAGGAACCTCGCCGAGCACTCTTTACGCGTCCACAAGGACGCCAAACCCGTCAAGCAGACCATGCGACGCTTCTCAGGACCCAAACGAGACGAAATAAGCAAGGAGATCGATCGACTGCTCCACGCTAAATTCATCCGAGAGATCAAGGACTCGGACTGGGTAGCGAACCCAGTCCTGGTGGAGAAGAAGAAGACGAAGAAACTCCGCATGTGCGTCGACTTCACCGCCCTCAACAAATGCTGCCCCAAGGACCATTTCCCGCTCCCGCGGATAGATCAGATCATCGACTCGACTGCAGGCTGCGCACGCCTATCCTTCCTGGACGCCTACTCAGGGTACCAGCAGATCAGGATGAACGTCGACGATGAAGAGAAGACTGCATTCATCACACCCCATGGCGTCTTCTGCTACCAGACGATGCCCTTCGGGTTGAAGAACGCTGGAGCCACGTACCAGCGCACAATGCAAGCCTGCCTAAAGGGGCTAATCGGAGAGATCGTCCAAGTCTACGTCGACGACATAGTCGTCACCACTCGAACGGAGGACACTCTCATCGCCGACCTCCGCAAGGTCTTCGCCGCCCTCAACGAGTATCAGATCAAGCTGAACCCGGACAAGTGTGTCTTCGGCGTGCCAGCCGGAGAACTGCTCGGGTACCTCGTCTCTGCAAGAGGAATCGAAGCCAACCCGAGAAGGTGCAAAACATACTCGCAATGCCAGCACCGACCAAGCTTCATGAGGTGCAACGCCTAGCCGGCCGAGTCGCAGCTCTCAGCCGGTTCATAAGTAAGTTGGGAGAAAAGGCCCTGCCTTTCTACCAACTGATGAAAAAGACAGACAAGTTCGAGTGGACAGAAGAAGCGCAAGTCGCGTTCGACCAACTCAAGAAAACACTCACGACTTCCCCAGTACTGGTGGCGCCACTGGAGAACGAGCCGCTATACCTCTACGTGTCAGCCACGAACAGGGTGGTCAGCACGGTACTCGTAGTCGAACGAGAAGAAGAAGGACACAGTTACCCTGTTCAGCGACCCGTCTACTACCTCAGTGAGGTGCTAACCTTGTCCAAGCAGCGGTACCCGCACTACCAGAAGCTAGCATACGGAGTCTTCATGACATCAAGGAAGGTCGTCCACTACTTCTCCGAGCACTCCATCACGGTAGTAAGCTCCTCCGGGCTCTCCGACATCCTCACCAACCAAGCCGCGACAGGACGAGTCGCCAAGTGGGTTGTTGAGCTAGGGCCCTGGGGGCTGAAGTACGCGCACCCGAAGTCAATCAAGGCCCAGGTGCTTCCAGAGTTCACCACCGAGTGGATAGAGGCCCAGCTACCAGACGTACCCGACCTGTCCAACGCATGGACAATGTACTTCGACGGCTCCAAGAAGTTCAGATCAGCAGGGGCGGGAGTCGTCCTCATCTCACCCAAAGGCGACAAGCTGAGGTACGTGCTGCAGATGAACTTCCCAACGCCCTCCAACAACGAGGCAGAGTACGAGGCCCTGATCCACGGCATGCGGATGGCCAAGAACTGCGGCGCCACTCACCTCATGATCTACGGAGACTCCTACCTCGTCGTGCAACAAACCATGAAGCAATGTGACGCCATCGCCGACAACATGATCGCCTACAGGGACCTGTACAACCAGCTGGAAGGCACCTTCGACGGCTGCGAGCTGCGGCACGTCGGCCGCGAGAGCAACGAGGAAGCCGACACCCTCGCCAACCTGGGCTCAAACAAAGCGCCGGTGCCACCCGGAGTCTTCCTCGAGTGCATCACGCAACGCTCCGTCAAGCTCCGGCCCGCGCCAGGATCCTCTACATCGACAACGAGCACCACCGACCCGCCCAGCACGGAGAAGGAGCCTATGGAGGTATGCTGATCGAGCCCACATGGACGAGCCCATACCTGGCTTACATACTGCAGCAGAGGGTGCCAACAAACCCAGTCGAAGCCAAGCGCGTCATCCGCCGCTCCAAGGGCTTCACCGTCATCAAAGGGGAGCTCTACAAGCGAAGCATCTCGGGAGTCCTCCAAAGGTGCATCGACCCAGTCGACGGTCAAGCCATCTTACTCGAGATCCACGCTGGCATCTGCGGGCACCACGCCAGCAGTCGAGCCTTAGTGGCCAAAGCCTTACGAGCCGGGTTCTACTGGCCCACCGCAATGCAAGACGCAGAAGAACTCGTGAGGAAATGTCTCGGCTGCCAGGAGTTCGCCAACAAGCCGCACGCACCAGCATCAGCACTAAAGACCATCCACTCGCCTGGCCCTTCGCTCAATGGGGGCTCGACATGGTGGGTCCACTCAAGAAGTCCTCGCCGGGAGGACACACGCATCTCTTGGTGGCAGTCGACAAGTTCACGAAGTGGATCGAAGCCGTGCCTATTACAAGTTCGACTGCCTCCTCGGCAGTTAACTTCATCAGGTCGATCATCTTCAGGTTTGGAGTGCCGCACAGCATCATCACCGACAACGGCACGAACTTCACAGCCGAAGAGTTCAAGGACTTCTGCTCCGAGCAAGGCATCAAGCTCAACTACGCATCTGTCTCGCACCCGCAGTCCAACGGCAAGTCGAAAAGTCCAATGGCTTAGTCTGCAAGGGCATCAAGAAGCGCCTGCGAGTACCATTGAGCGCGCGCAGGCGCCTGGGTTGAGAGCTGCCATCTGTGCTGTGGAGCCTGCGCACTACGCCAAACAGATCCACTCAGTACACGCCATTCTTCATGGTCTACGGCGCAGAAGCAGTCATGCCATGCGACATCAAGTTCGATGCACCCCGAGTGGTGGCCTACGACGAGTCCGACGCAGAAGAAGCACTCGAGGACGACATGGATACCCTGGACGAAGCACGCGACATCGCCCTTACCCGCACAGCCGTGTATCAGCAAGACTTACGCAACTACCACGGGCGGCGACTGCGGCCCAGAGCGTTCGTCCCTGGCGACCTTGTCCTCCGCCTCAAACAGAAGAAGGTGCACAAACTCGCCTCCCCGTGGGAGGGTCCATACATCGTGACAGAGGCAATCGGCGGCGGAGCTTACCGCCTGAAGGACTCGAAGACGGGGACAGTCTGCAGCAACCCGTGGAACGTTGCGCAACTGCGCCGCTTCTACGCCTAATCGACTCCCCCTTGTAACAAAGTGTACTATGTCAAGAAGCGGCAGGTTCCAGACGCACTCTTTCCCTTACCAGGGTACCTGAGGGGACTGGAAGGGTTTTAATGAGGCGGCCTGCTCGCAAAAATCAATGAAGTGATTTGTGGAACAAGCTCTCCCCTTTACTTTTTTAGTCAAAAAGCAACATAAACCTAGGCCGTCACCCGACGCACTCGGGGGCTGCGCCATACAGGTTCAAGTCGAAATCCTAGGCCGCCACCCGAAGCACTCGGGGGCTGCGCCGCACAGGTCTAAGTCAAACCTAGGCCGCACCCGACGCACTCGGGGGCTGCGCCATACAGGTCAACTCGAAAATCCTAGGCCGCCACCCGAAGCACTCGGGGGCTGCGCCGCACAGGTCTAAGTCAAACCTAGGCCGCACCCGACGCACTCGGGGGCTGCGCCATACAGGTCCAAAAACCTAGGCCGCACCCGAAGCACTCGGGGGCTGCGCCGCACAGGTCTAAGTCAAACCTAGGCCGCACCCGACGCACTCGGGGGCTGCGCCATACAGGTCAACTCGAAAACCTAGGCCGCACCCGAAGCACTCGGGGGCTGCGCCATACAGGTCTAACTCAAACCTAGGCCGCACCCGAAGCACTCGGGGGCTGCGCCATACAGGTCTAACTCAAACCTAGGCCGCACCCGACGCACTCGGGGGCTGCGCCATACAGGTCCAAAACCTAGGCCCACCCGAAGCACTCGGGGGCTGCGCCGCACAGGTCCAAGTCAAAATCCTAGGCCGCACCCGACGCACTCGGGGGCTGCGCCGCACAGGTCTGACTCGACACACCTCGGCCGCACTCGAAGCACTCGGGGGCTGCGCCGCACATGTCTAATTCAAAATCCTAGGCCGCACTCGATCCGCTCGGGGGCTGCGCCATACAGGTTTACAGAAGTCTACAAGATACAATTTACTCACTCGGGGGCTACCCCCACCTCGGCATACATACACTCATATTTCCACTTGGAAAAATTTCTTTTACAAGCTAACGCTATACAACAGCAGTCTACTACTCTTATTCTACAGGCTCGCCCTTTGGCGCATCGAGTGGCCCTACAAGGTGCTCACTAAAGCTCTGGACCTGCTGAATCATCTGACGCGCAGCCGCAAGAGTATCGGCGTAGTCACCCTCTCCAGGCAAGCCGTCAAGCACCTTGTACAGTGGAAGATTAGGCCGGTGCATTCGAACGTACGCCAGCGCCACGTTCGCCCCGGCAACAAGTTGAGTGTGCACGACTTCCTTCAACGCACTGCCTTCACGGAACCTCTCCAGCAGCGCAGCCAGTCCATTAGGCTGCTCGTTGTGCGGAAAGTACACCCTGTTGATCTGCCAGAGGGTTTTTCTACAACCTTCCAAGAGCACAGCAGCCCGCCAGGTGCGATCCAACATTCGAGCCAGTACTGCCTCTGGATTTATTTGACCAAAAATGACGCGCTTCGGGTGAGTCACCGGCGGCTTCTTTCTCCACCCGCTCGTCTACTCGACTTTGCTCGGCCTTCCAGTCAGAATTCACATCTGCATCAAGACCCAAGCTAAGAACAGTAAAAGGATAAAGAAGTCGAAGCACAGTGCTAGAAAACCAACCTTGCAGCTGCCGACTGATCAAGTCTATCTCGCCTAGCAGAAACTCCTCTCGCTGGGAGAACGGCGCAACGGGCCGCGACCTCAAGCGCTCCAACTCCAACTCCGCGCTCTTCAACTTCGACTCGAGCTCAACAACCTTGTTCCTCATGAAGGTGATCACTCGTTGATCATTCACGCTTCGCGCAGGAGCTGGAGGAGCTCGACGACGACGAGTGGGTGCAGCCGAAGAGGTGTCCTCCTCGTCGCCCGCACCAGTCGTTCCAGCGACCCCAGGAGCTTCGCCCATCTCAGACTGCCAAGTTCGACAGCGTCAAGCAAGGAAAAGAACACATTCATTCAAGATATGAAAGAAGACTCGAAGGCACAAATTCACATTTCAACATCAGCATGTTCGCGGCCAGAAGACCCGCAAACTATATAGTTCATTACAGACCAAGAACCAAAAGCAGAAGAATCCTAAAAGAACGGAGTCTACATCACAGACTCCGACTGGGAACGGCTCTTCCTAGCAGCCAACTCTGCAGCCTTGGCAATCCTCTTCTCGAAGGTGGCGACCAACTTTGCAGCCAGCTGACTCGCCTGCCTTCACACCGCTAAGGGACGCGGTCCTGCCATCAGGCTTCCGAGGGAAGTCGCTGACAACCTTCTCAAAATCACCTACGACTTGGTGACCAAGAAGTAGCTGGAAAGTGAGCTCGGAGCCGCGTACCGTCTGCGCACGCGTGTAGTCCGCCAAGGTGGTCGCATTGCCTTCGAACGGAGCCGCAAGCGCGTCAACAGCAACTGGCGGTGGCTTGCTGGGGAAGATGCTCTGGTGCACAGTCGCCAAGGCGCCTGTCGACTTCTGCAGCGCCGCCGAAGCATACGCGCAGACGCGGTCCATGAAGCCAACAGCCTCGCCAAGTCGACATTCTCGCTGGAGGACCCTTCTGGAGGAGCACCCCCGCAAGTCTCTGATCAACAGAAATCCACCCCATAAGACATCCGAAGTCGACAAAGACAAAGTAGGCACTGAGCTGAAATACTTACTTCCAACAACATCTGCGAGTGCGAGCAAGCGGTCGACCTGGGTCTTCTCCAGATCATCCCGAGCTTGTTCACGCTCTTGGGCTTCACCCAGCAACTTCTCCAGCTCCGCGACCCGCTTCTTCATGCTCTCCTTTTCGCCTACGGATCAACGGAGCAAAGTTAGCAATAAAGGCAGTCGAAGCACCCCTCGAACACAAGGGTTCACACTCACTATTCGCTTGCTCCAGAGCAGTGCGGAGCTGATCCCTCTCCTGCTCCATGCGAACGAAGGCTGCGGCTCCCTCCATCTGCTGGCGATAAAATGGCTGCAGGAAACACAAGACATCAATCTGCGCCCGACTATTCTAGTCACGCACATCTTCGGGGGCTACTCCCATCGGGAGCGCTGTTCGCGCACCCGATACAGATTTTGCAGAACGAGTCGAAAGGACACTTACATGCTCAAGCAGCCCAGCGTCAACCGGAGTCGCATCAGCAGCTTTCTCTGGCACGGAGGAGGTCGAAGCCTTCAAGGCCAAAGCGTCACCCGCCAGAGCCTCTTCTCCGGTCGTCTTCGCAGTCTGCTCGATCATGGGAGCAGAAGTGTGCTCCATCTCACGAGGGGAAGAAGCAACAGCGCCAGTACGGTCGCTGTGACAAGATAACAATTCAAGGACTCGCAAGTGAAAAAGCACACTCGACAAAAACGAGGCAATGGTTACGCGACTAACCTGGCGACATCTACATCATCTTCACTTCCCAGGGATACGGAGGCCATCCTCGCAAACTCAGTCGGCGGTGCAGAGCCGAGGGGAGGCACGACCAAAGGCTCAGCCAGGTCACTCGTGTGCCTAGCGCCCGAAGACGACTCGCTCGTCTCTTCCTCGTTCACACCCGCCTCCTTCACGGGCGACGAAGCAGAACCAGAGTCGCCACTCTTTCGCCTCTGCCGCTTCCGCAGCGGCTCCTCATCTTCATCATCCTCCTCCAACTCTTCACTCGGAGAGGTGGCGGAGGGAACTTCATCGTCATCAACCTCGTCCTCAGGGAACTCTGCCTCTTCATGAGGTCCATTCTCCATCAACGGAGGAAGACTGACATAGCTCGAACGACCCTGTCAGCAAATGAAGCATTCGAGTCAGGCAAAAAGATTCGACAGAAGATACAAGACAAACAAAGCAAACGAAGCTCACCTCAGGCACAGGATTATTAGGCCCATACGGCTCGACTGGGCACTTGACATTGCACGGGTCAGCGGCTCGGAGACTAGTGATGCTCCTCACCTTCGACTCGACTGCGTCATCATCGAGCTCATTGCCAGCATCCTCACGCGCCCACATTGGGTGGACGCGAGTGCGGAGCGGCTGCACCCGAAGCCTGAAGAAGGTGGCGATGAGGTGAATTCCACCTGTCTCGCGCCCAGACTTTTCAGAAGGCCACGAAGAAGCGTCAGCAAGGGCTGAGTCGCCTCCCTGTCCTCCTTCGACAGCGGGTGCGCCCACGCGTTCGTCTTCCGCAACTCGCGATCAGCCGCGAAGTCGGGAAGCCCTTCTTGGTCGCACCTGATGTAGAACCACTTCTTCCGCCAGCCCTGGACGGAGTCGGACTTCTTCATCTGAAAGTAGGAGGTGTCGCCACGCACCTGGATGCCGAAGCCGCCGACTGGATACACCTGCTTGCTCTTCCCCACGTTCCTCCTCACGAGGAATAGCGACTTCCACAGCAGCCAGTTGGGTGCGATTCCCAGGAAGCACTCGCAGAGCACGAAATAGCTCGCGATGCTCAAGACGCTATTGGGAGTCAGATCGTGGATCTGAATCCCATAAGCACAAGAGACCACGGACGAAATCGTGGAGGGGGAACCCGAAACCCCGCGGAAGGAAATCCACGAAGCAAACGCGTTCCCCCTCGCGAGGAGCGGGGAATACCTCTTTCCCAGGAGCGCGCACCGTCGCCTGTCTGCCGGCGGCAGCAGCCCCTGCGCGCGGAGGGCCTCGAGGTCGGCCTTCTTCACCGACGATTTGACCCAGTCGCCGTCGGGCTTCTTCATCACGCTCGCCTCGGCGGCGGCGACGGCGCCAGCAGCAGGCTTCCCCCTCTTCATCGCGGCCTTGCTCATGGAGGGTGGAGAAAAGAAACTGGCAGAGGAGCAACAATGGCGGAGAGAAAGCAGCGGAGACGATGGCAGAATGGGGATGGAATGAACTGTTCGCCGCCGCGGTAAAAAATATATACCGCGTGGCCAGTTAATCCAGGCCGTCCTCAGCGAAACCGCACTCCACAACATCATCTGGCCGTCCACGTGTCGCGCGGAGATAGCAACCGTCGCCGGCCACGCCGCCCACTACGCGCGGGAATCAAGGCGCCATCATCACACCGCGAAATTTTCGCGCCCAACGGTCAGTATAAAGCGGCAACCGCTGTCTCCAGTCAATACTGACAGTGGGACCGCACTGTCACGTCCCATCGGACACAGAGTGAGCCAAAAAACGTCAGCGCTGACGTCAACTGCGCAGGCGTAGCAAGTAAGCCAATGGGCTGATCGAGAACTCGAAATTCATTCGAGTGCAAGAAGATTCAGTAAGCTCCAAGAGCTGAAGAAACTTGTGCAGTAAGCCAAACCGGCCGAATACACAGTAAGTCACGCAAAGCCAGTCGCGACTCCAACATGTCGAGTCCCTTCTTTACTCCCATCGGGAGCGGGCTTTTCGACTGAAGAAAAATTGAGTTTAACCTCAATTGCAAGCAATTCAGCTTAATCTCGGGGCTACTCCCATCGGGAGCGCTGTTCGCGCTCCCGAGTGACTCAGAACATTAGCAGTCGAAAAATCACGACTAAGGCTGTACGCACAGTATTTTACCCAGCAGTCGACGGTTCGACTAAGGAATCCTCCATAAGCCCGAACGGCCGGAGTCGACTAACTTTACTTGTTCCTTCAGGAACCCGATGGCGTGCCCAGGAGGAAGGAGTCCTTTACCACTCTACGATTCGACTAAGCACTCGGGGGCTCCTGTCGTGGGGTCACTCTTCGACTACCCCACGGTGGGGATACCTGGGTCACGCCAAGCCTATCAGCCTTATGACGAGGCCCAAGGAAGGCCCAAGAGGACGACGTGTGGCCCAAGATAGTCGACGTTAGGTCATGTGACTCCAGCCATGCTGTAAGCGCCATCGGCAACCGTTCACCTGAGACCTAGCCTACCATATAAAGGCTAGGAGGGTCCTTCGTCTAGGGTACGCTCATAGCCGCCACCACAAACCCTAGCGAGATTGCCATCTCGCCATTGTAGCCACAACTCGCCATTCAATACCAGACAAGCAGGAAGTAGGGTGTTATCCTCCGGGAGCCTGAACCTGGTAAACGCCTTGCTTGTCAGCCGTCGTGATCACACAGCGCTCATCTCTCTCCCCTTCAATCAACCCGGGGTACACAACCCAGGGATTTGCCGAGTCCACACCTCGTCAGCGATCCAATCAAAAATCCATGTAACATCGAACACCTACGCAAGTTCTACCGTGATCACGTCGCGGCAGGCATTTTTTGTCTCAAGAGGGAAGTACGCGTCTTCACCTCCCAGCTTCACCAAGCTTTCCCTTCACGAGGGCCATCTCCACTGAGAGTTTCCTACAACGCGTCGCCACGGGCCGTGGGAAGCCTCAGCCACTCCATGTGGAACCCCATGCCCAGACATGGCGGACTTTGTCTTGGCCTCGCCAAGTGTAATGAACAATTTCAGGTCATCATGAACCTATTGCGCTTCGGCGCCGTTATGTAATATTGCCTGGTGAGTTTGTTTTTCTTACATTTCATTCGCGCTCACATTTTCCCCATGCGCACCTCGCGAGCGGGGGCTGAGCACGGTGCCTGTGTCTCGGGAGCATCCCAGCAGCATCGTAAAATCCAAAGGATCCGAGCTCTAACTCGTGGCTCTCCGCCCACGACCGTTATCTCACCAAAGAGCTCTGACTCGTGAGTTAGCTCCCATGCACGTCACCTCACCAAGGACCTTGGTGCTTATTCTCCTCGTGAGATACCCATGAGGAAATCTATGAGCGCGCATGAGTTGTACAACTATGCTTTGCTTGTGGGTTCGCCTCTCTCTCCAACGCAGGGAACAAGACGCCTTGTAGGGCCCAAAAGCTCCAAACCAGCCTCAGGCAGCCTCGAGAGGGAGAACACCTCGCCAGGAACACAACACCCTCTACGAGCAGGCGTCTGCCAAGCTAAGTCCAGAACTTACGCCTCATGAGCTCTTTTTCCCCTCGCCGGTTTTGTCGCCCCTCGAACCTCTCTTTTCTCTCTTACGCCTCATGGGCTGCTTGCACGCCAAAGGGGAGCTCCCGAGCATCGCGCCTCGAGGGCTCTTACCTCTCTAAGCCTTACGCACCCCCCGGCCTTGTCCGAGCCCTGACTCCGGCATACCGAAGCGGCGGTGCTATTGCGCTAAGAGCAGGGTCCTAACGACGTAGAGCGAAAAAGACATGAGGGAACAGATAAAAGGCCTCCCGAGGGGCACTCACACTTGCACAAATAAAAGTGTCTTTACAAACCAGCACAAAATAAAGCAACAAGTCTTAAGATAACTGGTGCCCTTGGCACATCTCTCCATAGGGGCAACCTAAGCAGCGGGGTCGTCGTCGTCGCCATCGACAGCTTCATCGTCCACCTCCTCAGCGCCTGCCTCGTCGTCGCTCTCCTCGACCTCGACCCTCTTGAAGCGTTGAGTTACTTCTCCACGTCGTCCCACACCGAGGCGTCCAGCTTCGAGCAAGTTCCTTCTCCAGGGCTCCATCACAGACGCGAAGTCGAAGCCGGGGTGGAGGTGTGCAAGGTTGGCGAAGACTTGGCCGACCGCGACGCCAAGGAGCTCGCGGCTCTCGGTGTCGACCAGGTCTCGAGGTTCGTCACGACCTCTTCAAGCTTGGTGAGAAGCTGCTCGAAGAAGCCGAGGTAGGTGGCAACGTCGGAGTTGCCCTCGACAGAGAGCCTGGGGGCTTCGGTCCCCAGGCGGCCCGCAACGGCCCACGCACACACCACCAAGGAAGCAAACATGCGCTCCGCTGGCGCGACAAGACCTGCGCAGTCAGAGCGCTCCGCCGAGCTTCCTCGACAGCTCCACAACAGGCCCCACCTATTGCTGCATCTCATTCATGTCCTGCGTCAAGGAGGCAAGGTCCTGCTCCGCGTGCTCCAGCCTCCACAGCGTCATGAAGGCGGGAGTCAAATCGCTTCTTCTGAGCCTCAAGCTCCCTGATGCGAGCATCAAGCTCGTTGCGCCTCTTCGTGAAGCGCTCCTCCTGCTCTTGGCCTTCTCCGCGAACTCCTTCCGCAGTTGTCGCGGAAGAGCTTCTCCTTGGTCGCGGACTCCTCCGCCATCTGCTCCTCCTTCTTGCGGAGGTTCTCGTTGGTCAGCGCGAGGCGCTTCTGGTAGAACGCCTCGTCTTGAGTAACTTTGCTCTCGCGAGACTCCAGGTGCTCCCGCTGCGCAGATTGATCCTTCTCGATCTATTCACCTGTTCCTCGCGCTTGCGTAGCTCGGTCTCGCAGGATCAAGTTCTGCTCCGCGCTGCACCATCTGGTTTTTGCGGACGCGCAGGTCCTCGCGGAGTTCTCCAGGCCTTGCCGCACGGTCTCTCCGACTCGGCGATGATCCCCGCCTCGCGGTCCAGAAGCTCCTTGTGCTTGGTGGAGACCGCCGCCTCGCGTGCTGCCAGCTCCTGATGCTTGGCCTCGGTCTCCGCCTCGAGAGCCTCGCGCTAGCACTCAGGTCCGCAAGGGTCTCCGACCTCGCGGACCACGCTGATGCGGGTCTCTTCAGCAGAGCGCAGCGCCGCCTCGCGTTGCGCCTGGGCTGCCTCGTCCTTCCCGGCAGCGCTCCACGTCTCCTGGAGGCAAGCCCAGCCCCGCCAAGCTCGGCGACCTCCTCCGCCCTGGACGCGGTCTTCCACAGCGAGCTGGGCCTCGAGCCCATCGAGCACCTCCCTCGCCGAGCGAAGGACAGCCTCTCGGCAGCTGCGACTGGGCGCTGACCCAGCAAGGCTAGGGCCCATGATTCTCCAGAGGGCCTGGAAGCGCCAGCGCCTGCCGAGGACCCCGGGGCATCGCGCCTTGGGCTCTGAGTGTCCTCGAGGCGCGCCTGGGGGCTCTGCTGGGAGCCTCCCCCTTCTCGTGCTAGGGGCCTTCTGGGGGCTCTGCGAGAGCCCCCCTCGCCTTCACGCTGGGAGCCTTCTGGGGGCTCGAGGCGCCCCCACCATCAGCTCCACCATCTTTCTGCCCCTGGGGAGCACTCTCCTCTTCCCCAGGAGCAGGGTTGGCCTTCTCTGCTGAGGCCGTCCCCGCGGCAGCCTCAGTGCCCACCGTAGGCCCTCCAAGGCCCGAGCTCGGTGGAGGCGACGGCACAGCGGTGTCCTCCATTTCGACGTCAGCGTGCGTCTCTGCAGACGCAGCTGTCTCCGCCCGCCCCCTCCTTCGCCGGCGGCGTGGTCCTTGCCGCATCCTTCTCCGGCGTCTTCTCTTGCCGCGCAGGGTGACGGCATCGTCACCTCTCCTCCTCCTCCTCCTCGCGGCGCTCCTCTGTCTCAGGAGGCGGCGCCGCAGCCGTCGGGAGAGGAAGCGGTGGCCTCGGGTGCACCCTCAGCCGTATGCGCCACAGACCGCGGCGGAGCTGGAGATCTCCAAGTCTCCGGAGCCTCCGCTTTGGCTCCTCAGGGCGCCTGGAGAGGAAAAGACTCAAAAACCTCTCGAGAGGCCTACACAAGAACAACAACGACAGGAAAGGGAGTACAAAAACTTACGCCGCGGTGTCGACCCACTTCCTCTTCTTCCGCCGAGCGGGCGGAGCACTGGGCTCCACGCTTGTCCGTGCCTCTGTTCCTCTCCGGGCTCCGGCGTCCCTGTCGTGGATCGCTTGGAGCGGGGCTCGCAGTGGCCCGACGAAGCATCGTCATTGTCGCTCTCCTCCTTCCCCTCGACACGCTGCGAGGGGGCAACCACGAACTGGTCGCCGCTGCCCGAGGAGATCTCATGGATCTCAGCCTCAGGCGCCGCACTCTTTCAAGGCGCTCGAGTTCTCCGCCGAGGAAGCGGCGCCTCCCGAGGCGCCGGTTGCGCCCACGTCAGACTCCGCGGCGTCTCCGTCGTCTCCCGTCGCCCTCAGCTGGTCGCCCCCTGCGCCGCAGACTCTGGGTCCTCGCGAGGCCCAACGTGCCCCTTAGGCACCAGGCCCCACTGGTCAACTTCGGCATCGTCTGCACGTGCGAGACACGACCCCGATCGATCCGATGGAGCGGCACAGTCTGGTCGGTAGGCGCGGGATGTCTGGAGACGTGAAGAGGGTCTCCATGAGGGCGTGCAACTCCTCCTTCGTGTAGAGGGTAGCGCTCAGGCGCATCTTGTCCCTCTGGTTGGAGTACAGCCACATCGCGTCCGCGTGCCTCTGGAGCGGAGCAATGCGGCGCCTCACGAAGTCCTTGGCCACCATCTGCCCGGTGAGGCCGGTCCTCGCGGAGGTCCCTCAACGCCTCACCACAGGGCCAAGCGTCGTGCCCTTGAGCCCCTTGGAAGACCAGCTCGCCCTCTTCGTCGGAGGCGCTTCAGGCAGCTAGAAGAAGGCGCTCTGGCTCCCGAACTCCATGAGGAACCAGCGCTTGCGGAAGTCCTCTCCACCTTCTTCGTCACGCTGGTCACAATGTTCTCTCCGCCGTTCCGTGCGATGGGGATGTAGACGCCTTTCATGCCAGTCGATGCGGAAGGACACGCTCACCCGACCGCTCCTGTTCGCCGTGAACCGAGCACGAGAAAGCTGCGGAAGAGTCCACCGAAGGTGAATGCCGATGTACGCTCGCAGAGGTAGGCGAAGATGGCGAGAATGAGTATGGAGTTGGGGTGGAGATGAAGAACCTGGAATCTGGTAGCGCTCCAGAACCGCAGGAAGAAATCGGAGAAGGAGGAACGAGCCCGGCGAAGAGAGTGTGCATGAAGATGGGGTATAAGCTGCCGTGAGAGTTGCCAGCTCGCTTGAGCACCGTGGCGCCGTGCTCGTTGGTCTTCGAGGCCGCCATGTGACGCACCTTGTCCAGCTGCGCCCGTCTCGAAGCGGGAGCCGGACAGAGCCGGCTCGAAGTCACCGTCCCGCTGCATCGCAGCAGGCTCGCCGCCGCCCTGCACCACTGCCTTGCCCTTCGTGGCAGCGGTGGTCTTCCTTGGCGCCATTGCAGCAAGGTTGCGTAGGAGAAGTTTGGGGATTGAGCGCTGGGAAGAAGAAGAAGGAAGGGGAACGAGTTGGAGTAATGGCCGCCTGCGCCGAGCTCTTCGCCTTATATCGGCTCATCGAGCTTACCAGACGTGCGGTACCCCCACCACGCCCGTTACTTCAGAGGAGATCGTGGGATCGTGTCCGGCCGTGACGCTCCACGTGTCTCGGGCTTTCGCAGGCTTCTTTGGGCCCACGACGATTCGCCTCCGCCTGGGGAACTCAGCTGCCCATCGCGGGCCCGGGGGCTACTGTCGGCCCAGGAAACCAGGGTACCATGGGCCGGCCTGCCACAGCCCTCAAACGCTCCGCAGGAAATTCTACTAAGGACCAGGTTTCAGCCTGAAGACCTCGCGAGGGATTCTCCCTCGCGAGGGTTTCTTTGCTCGACAGCATTTCTGCTAAGGGCCAGTCGATCGGCCTAGGAGGCCTCGGAGGAACCTCTGCCTCGGGAAGGCCTCTCCTAGAAGATCATCAGGCCCTGGCGCGCCTCCGCGCCACACCTGAGGTTTTCCCTCGCGAGGAGTCAACGGCTACAAGCCTCGGCGACGCTCCAGGCCCTCGCGGGGTTCCTTCGAGTGGAAGCAAGCTCCTGCGCCGCTGCAGAGCGCACATGGGCTCTGCGCCCGCCGCAGAGTGACGCGCGCGCTGCGCGCGATGACGAAGACGCCGCAGTTGCCATTCTCGTGTATAAAGCGGACTCCAAGACTGCCAATTTGGTGATAAAGCGGCCGGCCGCCGCTACGCTCCAACTGCGACGTCACCGTGGGGTACGCCCCAAAGCTCTGCAGCGCCAGCCCACCGTCCTGGTTGGACGGTGGCTTTTTCTGCCAAGACGACGTGCTCTCTGCCATGGACCGCGTCCATGGACGCCCCCGACGCTGTGCGCTGTGCTCCAACTCGGCGGCATTGTGGTATCCCTTCCCGCCGGAGTTTTCGGGGAAGAGGACCAAGCCCAGTATATAAGGAGCCAGTGTACGACCTAGGAGGGGGATCCCCGCATTCACCAACTCATTCCACAACCAAGCA